>BSBM01000770.1:5617500-5777500 GCA_027924585.1 Larix kaempferi
GAAAATGTGGAGAATAACACCTGAAGTCCCCTTAAAAAACACTTAAACACTTAAGCTCATCAACAAGGAAATATTCAAAGAGAAGAGACCACCAAGATTCCATGGATTTAATGGTTTGATGTTGGAAAGTTGTGGGTAGACAGTAGCGCACATGTGTGTGTGCACTCAATAGAAACATAATATCATTATTAAACAGCAGAATATATTTAATATTCACACATCCTTCAAAATATATCCATAGGGACGATCTAAGTATCTTCTCTAGCAGTCACTCTAGTATTTACTTCCAAGATGAGAGTAGAGGGAGAAGAAAAGAGTATTGATGGAATATTGAAAGAACTCTGTTGTTTACTACAAGCTTGTAAACAATTGTTCTGCAAAGAGAAGTCTTCATAAATGATAGCTGTGAGATAGCTTTTGTTATTTGTACGGCCAACGTTTGTCCGGTTTGTCGCTTGCAATTCTGCCTTTGAAGTTTAGGGTGTTTTCAGTTTTCCTTGGGGATTATCTGTACATTATCTTTTCAATTTGGGAGGGGAAGGGGAGGATCTCACCCAATGGCTATGATTCTGATGTACGCACTTCTTGCCAGTTTGGCCTAGACATACAAATTACAGCGTTCAAATTTTCAAATAAATCCATATTTGTTGTATATGTGATGCACACGCATCTCCATTAGGTAAGTTGGAGGAAACTAGAGAGAAGCAATATCATTAAGAACTGACCATGCAAGGGGTCACACAAGTGTCAACTGCTTTCACAGGATACATGCCCACTAGTGACCAAAATCATAAGAATTGACTTGGCATGAGACTCATTTTGACCGAGGTGTAAAACTTGATTTGGGAGTCGGCAAAAACTTGTGTGTCAACATGGCAAAGATTCAGCACCATGAAAATAAAATAATTATTATAGATTTTCAAGAAAAAAAAAAGTTTTTATAGATTACCATGCAAATACATTAAATATAATGCAAAAAAACATTCAAACATAACCAATTATATCATACAATGTAGTAATGTCCATGATACAATCATATCTATTATCATCATTCATCCATCAAGTTTCAAGAAGATACACAGTCACCCTGGACTATGGCTTATGAATCATTATTCATGAATGTCAAATGTCAAGAGTGAAGACTCAAAGTCTGAAGTCAAATCTCAAATCATAGATTCATATAACAAAGTTTCAAATATTGCATAAAAATAACTGTAATACCCCCTAGTTGGTTTGCAAGTGTCAAAATCAGAAAATTCTTGCCAGTGTGCTGCAAGTATCAAAATCAAAAAATCCTTGCCAGTGTGCTTCAAGTTCAAAACCCTAGTCTTGAAATCTTTTCAAAAGCCTCTAGGAGAAATGAGTAAGAATTGTGCAAATGACAAAACAATTACCTTTAAACTCTTTGACTCACAAGTGAACTCGAGACTTGGCACTACGTTGTGGGGAAGCGCTGCCCCCCCCCTCGCCCCCGCTCTGGAAGCTAGCTTCCGGCCGAAGCTATCCGGAAGCTAAGCGGAATCGTGCTTCCGTTTCGCTTCTGGCCGGAAGCGAATTTCGGAAGCTAGCTTCCGCCCAATTTAAAAAGCTCCCTGCCACTGTCATAAAGCGTGTAGGAAGCGATCGGAAGCGTCACTTCCTGATCGCTTCCAGTTCCCTTTCGCTTCCTAATTGATTCCCATCGCTTCCGGCCAATTAAAAATCGCTTCCCATAGCTTCCTTGGACGCTTCGCGTCAACCCGCGGATTTGAAGATGAATTCGAGCTAGTGGGGTCCACGCTTGGGGTTTTGAAGAGGAGGAATAGGGCTTTGAGGGATAACGCCCTCCTCCACACTCCATTTATCACTTTGCTTTGCTTGAGAAGAGAAGAGAGGAGAGGAGAGGAGAAGAGAAGAGAAGAGGAGAAGAGGAGAAGAGAAGAGGAGAACGTGCCATCAAGCTTGGTTTTTTCTTGGACATTGAAGAAGGTTGGTTGCTTGGCAAGTTGGCACACTCACTACCATTGGACATCCAAATAGGTAGGCTCTAAACCTTTTCTTGTTGATTTGCTTTGTGTTTGAACTTGAAGTTTTGATACTTGATGCTTGAGACTTGAATTTTTGAAGTTTGAAATTTGACTAGAATCTAGAATGTCATTGTAAATGTTCCTCTCCTACTCTTTCCCATGCTTTCTCCATCATTCTATTGCAGGGAAACAGGTTAAATCTCTAGTTCCACTTCCAACTTCCAAGTCCAAGAAACATGATGATGGGTTTATGGTTTCTTTTGTTGGTTCCATTTGTTATTTTGATGATGTTCATTGAAAACCGGAGGAGGAATGAGGGAGAGGGAGATGATGAAGAAGTGGGTAGTGGCACATACCGTGGAGAGGAGGGAGGGGAATAGGAGGAGGAGGAGGGAAACCGAATGAAAACCAAGGAGGACTCAACACCCTTGTGGAAATATGTCACCAGGCAGAGAGGAAGTAAGGGGGGTGGAACCGCCAAATTCGGTAGCCCCCATTGTAAAAAGACTTACACGGGTTCATATACCCGTCTGAGAAGACATCTATGTGGGAACATGCCATGTGATGAAAACAAAACTGTAGGAGTTTGTGTTTGCCCAAATGTGCCATCAACACAAAGAGCCATGTATAAGAAGGAAGAATTCGAAGCACAAAACAAATCAAAAGCATCAAGGGTTGACCATGACCCCTCATTGAGCTCACCGAGAACTGGAGGCCCATCCACCCAAGGTAGTGGATTCTCACCCCCTGGGTCACGCAGGACAATATCAGATTTCCTTGACCAAGGTGGTAGGGATGACGTGGATGCAAAAGTGTTCTGGTTTCTCTATGCATGTGGCATACCATTCAATGTCCTTCACTCACCCTACTGGCATGAAATGGTAGAGGCCATTCGCACTGCTCCAGTAGGATACAAGAGCCCAGGGTATGACGAAGCTAGAATTGTGGGGCTTGACAAGGAAAGAGGCAAGATCCAAAATGCTTTGGGGCAATTCACAAATGCTTGGAATGATTATGGGGTATCAATTGTATTAGATGGATGGACAAATGTAAAAGGCAAGCCATTGATAAATGTTCTTGGTGTGTCTGCTACTGGTGCAGTCTTCCTTTTAGCCCATGACTCAGATAAATTCAAGACTGGCATGAACATTGCAGAACTCCTACTCAAAACCATTGAAGCTATTGGTCCATACAATGTCATCCAAGTCATAACCAATAATGCTGCTAATTGTAAGGCAGCGGGAGCAATCATTGAAGATAAATACCCCAACATATTTTGGTCTGGGTGTTTGGTTCACACAATGAACCTTTTGATGCACGACATCATTAAGTTTAAGGAAAATCAATACAAATGGATTGGTGAATTGTACAAAAAGGGCAAGAACATGATAAGATTTATAACCAACCATAGCAATGCCCATGGCATTTTCCGCACTCACTCAAAGTTGGAGCTATTGAAGATAACAAAGACTAGATTTGCTAGCTACTACCTCACTTTCAGGCGTCTTTTGAAGGTAAGAGAGGCATTGGCTAGCATGGTATCAAGTGAGTCATGGCAGGTCTTGAAAGATAGGTGTACATCCGCATCTGACAGGCTTGATTTTCAGGAGGTGGAAGAAGCAGTTCTTGATGTCAATTTTTGGTAAGTGTCAAGTATGTTTTGCAGTTCAGAAAGCCCATTTATTACATGATTCGGTTTGCAGATACAGATAAGCCGGTGATTGGGGAGGTGTATGAATAGATGGATAGTATGTTGGGCCAAATTGAAGATATTTGTTGAACAGAAAGATCCCATCTTGTAGGACCATATTCACACACATGTGGTCAAAAGGTGGGAACATCACAACGTTTCACTACATGCCTTAGCGTATGTGTTAACACAAAAATATTATTCTCCATCTTGGTTGGCCAAACCAGCACCTGGGGGTGGGGTTAGGAGAAAGCCCCACACAAATCCAGAGGTACAGGTTGGGGCTGCTATAGACAAGTTGGTCCCTGATGCAGAGGAATGTGACATATTGCGCAGTGAATTAAGCAAATACCTCAGTGAAGTTGGTCCATTTGGTACTTTGCATGCAATCAGAGATTGAGATAGGGCGCCTCCTATCGAATGGTGGAACATGTATGGCTCAACATGCCAACGCTTGAATCAATTGGCTGTCAAAGTGCTTTCATAGGTGGTTAACAGTTCCTTTATAGAAAGGTGTTGGAGCACCTATAGCTTCATCCACTCATTGAAAAGAAAGCGATTAAATGAAAACCGAGCAGAAAGCTTGGTTTATGTACATTACAACTTGAGGTTGTTGACTCATTATTGTGAGTGTGCCAAAACTGATAGATCATATGTCACTTGGGACAACAGTCCTGAGGAGCATAACTTGGAGGATGGAGCCTTAGCTTTGGAGCGCTTGGAGGAAGAGCTTTTGGGCGATGAGGATGACCATGCAGTACCAATGGCGCCGCCATCTTCTACCTTGTTTCCAAATGCACCATCTTTGCCTAGAGGTTCAACTTCACGACCTCCATCTGCATCAGTGAGGGGGGGTCGTGCAGGATCGAGTCTTGGACGTGGCTCAACATTGGTGGCTACTGGGGATGGTAATCCCACTCCCATTGTTCATAAAGCACGAGGAAAAAAAACGGAAATTTCTCGTGGCAAGAGGAAACATCCATAAAATCTTTGTTTCTTGTATTTTCTTGTTTACAGTACTTTCAAGTTTCTGCACTATTGACTCTTTTATATTTATTATCATATATTTTGTAAACATTACATGGCATTTCAAGTTTGAAGTTTGAAGTTCAACCTACCTTTGAATTTGAAGTTCACTATTTGCAACTTTGCATGATTGAGTCATTGACTACATAAAAGCATATTATAACTCTTTGGTAATGAATATGATGCTTCGTGAATTGTTTCAACTTTCAACTTTCATTTTATGGTTGATGTTCTCTGTTATAGACTATGTCACTATAGTTTGGTAATTGGTTACCTGGTAACTTTGGTTACAACTTACAAGTACAAATGTCTATATATTGAAAATTTGAAGCTTTAAGGTTGAATCTTGATGTTATAACTTATGGAATCGTGGATACTGGAGTCTGGACCTATGGTTGATGAATTCACTAGTAAATGATTAATGATTGATGATTGATGAAATGATGTTATATGGTATTAACTATTATTGTTTATTTCATGTTTTTATCCTTTCCATAACTAATTCAACATTCTACATGCATTTGTTGACATATATGCATCAAAATATATAAAAAATATATATCATATAAAAAAACGCTTCCTAACTAGAAGCTTTTGAAAATTTCACTTCTCACTCCCGCTCGCACTCCCAAGTAACCTTGACTTGGCCTTTAACTTGGTGAGTTTAGGTTTAAGTAAGCGAGTTGTAATGTCCTCTTCTGCTTAAGCACAAGGGACCATCCCACTAACCTATCTAATTCCCATAGGTTCGAGCAGGTATTGACATTCAGGGAATTCACTAAGGATTCATACCATTCAAACCAAAGGAAGATCTTAATCATGGTTATTAGACCATCAGTAGATAAAAGAGGGCCACATGAACTAGGGGACACCTTTATGCATTACATGCGGGCCATATTTCATGATGCATGCACAAAAACACCTTAATTAAGCCTACATGCACACAGAAAGGAATGCATGCAAGTCAACTAAAAATTAGAAGAGAAAAGCGACCTAGACATGCAAAGTTAGGGCATGCAATGTCAAAGTTATAAAAGAAGTATAAAGTGAACGATTAGGTCTGCTTATTGATTATTGATTTGTGAATTCGGTTTGGAGAGCTCAGAGAGCCAAATTAGGGTTGAGGGCGCACTACTCAACCATCAAGTGTATTTCGACAACGGAATCTATCTGCCCTAGTCACTTTCAGGGTTGGATCATACAGATTCAACAATGCTTCCATATTATACAGCATTCTTCAGCATTTCTCAGGAATCCGAGCCACATATTGGATTCAGAGACTCGCCCTCTTGCATGGGCGACTTGGGCAAGTAGGAGATCTTCATATCTTGACAAATAACTACTATTCAGTCTGCATGCAGCTTCCATCCTTCCGAAAGCACCATTATTAGCCTAGTTACTCAATACAGGCTTCTTATTCGGTTTCGGGAGAGAGATCTCACATTTCATCTTTCAGAAGGGCACCTCCTTTGCATGGGCGACTTTCCTTGAGGAGGCAATTTGCATCAAGCCCTAGACTCACTGCATGGCTTGCATGCGGGTTCTATATTGATGAGAAGGGCATTATAACCCTAGTGCCAACTTTCTAGAGCAACATCACATCATTGGAGCAATTATTATTCACTTCCTAATCTAAAGAAGGTGCACTTATCTGCATGGGTGAATTGTTGGATAGAGGATATCACATATCTCAGCCTACTCTTGGTGCATGACTTGCATGCTTATCTCACATTGATCTACATCCACTGCACAAGTTATTGGTACGTACATGCATCATTTCTATCCCTATTTTATAGCATATTTGAATACTTGGGTCATTTAGGGTTTTGGAAACCCATGCACTTGCATGCATGATCATGCAATCATAGTACAACACATGCATTCATATTTTACTTTAGTATTGAGTTACAAGACTTCAAACAACCAAGAAACTACATTAGAAAGACTATAAAGCTAAGTTGCCAGGAAACTTGGGTACGGGGACAGGCATGCCACTTTTTGAAACAGGATACTTGGGTACGTCAGGGGTATTGTATATATATAACATGTCACAGTCACATCATACATGCATATTTCAGATTTCTTCATAAAATATGAATCATGATTCATAATTCTAAATTCAATGATTCATTGAACAATGAACATTAGCATTGAAAATTTAAAACATAAAATTTGATAAATCATGGACTCATAGTAGATATCAAGTGGAAGACTGGAAGTTACATAAAATTTGATAAATCATTGTACCAGGCAGCTGTAACAAACAATCAAACTCAAATCTGAAGGTACAATAGAAATATGATTTTAAACACCTATCTGTACTGTTGTTACAAGCAATATAAAGTTGCAATATATTCTTGGGTTGATGTCAGTCTATTTCTCAGTATTAAATACATATGTATATTTTTTATGTGCACATTTGGTAGTAGTCAAATTATGTTCCATGAGTGCTGAACACAAAACCATAAAAACATTCCTTATAAATCAATGCAAAATCAATCTACCAGATTTGGACAATATTCAGTGAAATTTGAACAGTGTTGCAAAGTGCTTGACACAAGTCCTGAACCAAACTCCATATGCAGTTAGCAAGATTTACTTCAGTTTTGGTTGGGGATCATTACATTTTTCCCTGTGGATTTGCATTCTGTTGAGTCGGACATAACCCCCGAAGTACCCAAACATGGGGTACGGAGTACCCAAACATAGGGTACGCCGTACCATTTAGCCTATAAGTACCCCTTTTTTATAACGACGTCTTGGGTACGTAGAGCCAATATGGGGTACGGCAGGGTACGACAGGAAACGTACCTTACGCTTACCCAAGTACCCGGTACAGGTACGTGTACCCTACCCCCGGGTACGGGTACCCATGCAACATAGCTATAAAGGCAACAAAATATCAGTTGGGATATTACAGTGGTATCAGAGCATGTTTATCGCCAGCTGTGGGAGCATGCAGTTGTGAACAATAAATTAATACAGGGGACCCACACAATATTACTCACAAAAGACAGAGGTTCAGGAACAGTGGAAGAAGGGAAGAAGAGGAGTTAGAGGATATAGAACTAGAAGATACAGACACTCAGTTTGGTAAAGGCAAGGATCAAGAAACAATGGCAGACGATGATAAAATGGCCTTCACTAGTCTCATTTCCACTTTGAAGGAACTCACTACGGGACAAAGAAATGTTGATTGCCATCAACAAATTGGCAAATAAATCAGGGCCCACCCCACACAGTCCTCTGTTTCCCAACAATGACCGGGTATCCACAAGTAGCAGTGGAGAGCATTTACATACTAATATGCAATGTCACCCTCATCTCTACAATAGGTCCTCCAGACCTACCATGCCATAGTTCTTGGATAGCCAGACAGCGGTGTCGATAGTACAGGTACAACTAGAAGAACCAATGGGGGCATATTTACGGGAGTACAGAGCATTTGGAGATAACTTCCAGTTAGCCATGTCCTTTACAGATTTTTGTCATTTTAAGAGTAAGAACGGGCCAAGAGTCTATAAAGGGCTTTCAACCAGAATTATGAGTTACAGTGCACAGTAGGGAGGCTGACAATTCCTACCTTTGATGGGTCCCGTAGTGGACCAGCACAGAATTGGGTACAAAAGTTGGACACTTACTTCCAACTTAACCCCATGATAGAGACAAATGCCATTAAGTTGGCTACGTTGCATTTGGACGAGGAAGCCCATGAGTGGTGGTACCACGGGCTAGTGACATTGGGTCACAATACCATCACTTCTTATACTGATTTTACACAAAGGCTCATCGAGCGCTTTGACAGGAAAGACCCCAAGGTACATTTCAGAGAGCTAGCACAGCTCAAGCAGACAGGTAGTCCAGAATCCTTCGTATCTGAATTTCAAAGTGTCGCAGTCATGGTGACAGATATTTCAGAGAGTAGGTTAATTATGCTGTTTACAGAGGCTCTCACTGAACCCTTGTGTGGATGGGTTAAGGCTTATAGACCCACCACCTTGTCTAATGCCATCAGTCGTACCAGAGATTTACAGGATTCCATTCCAAAAAATAAGTTTCACCCAGAACAAATTTGCCTATTAAAGATAAGGAACAGAGACATTTCCAAAAAGAATGGCCCAAAAGAGAGTGGAGGAATAATGATACCCACCAGGAACTTAGAAGAAAGAAAATATGTTTTAGTTGCCAAGAGCCATGGGTACCAGGTCACAGGTGTTCCGAGAAGGGAGAAGCTCACTACATAGAGGTATACTCCGACAGTGGAGAGGATGAGGATGATTGGGATCAGGTACAAGGAGAGGCACTTCACACAGCGAAGGAGGATTAGTTTTAAGAGGATATAAAGGGAGGTGTCATTGCTACATTATCTGGAGTTCCTAGATTCCCCACTCTCCGGATAAGAGGGGTCATACATGGTAACAGGGTTGGAGTGTTGATTGATGGTGGGGCATCCCACAGCTTTATTGATGCTGCATAGATAAAACGGAGAGGTATCCAAATCGAGAAATTTGATGGATTTACAGTGGCCATAGCAGGCAACCATAGCATGGAGTGCACTCATTGGATTCCAAAATTGAACGTGAATCTAGGAAACTACACAATGACAAATTCATTTTATGTGGTTGATGCGCCGGATACAAATGTGGTGTTGGGAGTTCAGAGGCTTTATTCCATTGGAAAGTATTCTACGAACTACCAGACCACAGAGATAGAATTTCAGGGAACAGACAGACAGAGAGTGGTTTTGAGAGGTATGCATACCTACCCTCCTAGAGCAGTATCATCACACAGGATGGAGGCTGTACTCCGACAGAGAGACATAGAGTGGGCAGCCGAGTGCTTGGTTACATTCAGGAAGACACCGAATAGCGCCACACAACATCCAGCAGACATACAAGCACTATTACAAAAATATGAGAAAATATTCGGAGATCTTCCATCAGGTAGGCCTCCGGATCGGGGATTTGAGCACATTATTGAGTTGGGGGAGGGGACCCAAGCAGTCATTACTACCCCTTACCGACACCCCAAAAGATATAAAGATGAAATTGAAACTACAATCAAAGAGTTGCTCAAATTGGGCTAAATAAGACCCAGCTCTAGTCCATTCGCATCCTTAGTGGTATTAGTCAAAAAGAAGGATGGGACCCTGCGCATGTGCATTGACTATAGGGCTCTTAACAAGAAAACAATTAAGAACAAGTATCCGATCCCAAGGATAGATGAATTGATGGATGAATTACAAGGGGCAAAATACTTCTCCAAAAATGACCTCCGATCAGGGTACCATCAGATACGGGTTAGGGAACATGATGTTCCAAAGACTGCCTTCCGTTGCCACTATGGACACTATGAGTTTCTGGCGATGCCATTTGGGCTCACTAATGCATCGGCTACTTTCCAGTCATATATGAATCACACCTTCAAGGCTCAGTTACATAAGTATCTTCTGGTATTCTTTGATGATATATTGATTTACAGTAGGACTTGGGAAGATCATTTAAAGCACCTTGATGAAGTACTTGGAATTCTAAAAGAACAGTCAATATATGCAAAGATGTCCAAAATTCAAATGTGAGTTCGGTATGCAAGAGATGTTATATTTGGGACACGTGATAGGAGCAAATGGGGTAAAGGTACACTTAGAAATGATTAAATCCATACTGGATTGGCCTACACCTAAAAGTGTGACAGAGTTGAAAGGATTTTTGGGCCTTTGCACTTACTACAGGAGGTATGTTAGCGGATTCTCACAGATGACAACTCCACTTACAGATCTTAAAAAGAAAGGGGCATTTAGTTGGTCATAGGCAGAACAACAAACATTCGAGAAAAGGAAGAAGGTAATGAGTTCATCCCCGTACTAGCCCTACCAGATTTTACACAGCCATTCGTATTAGAATGTGATGCTTCAGGAGAGGGTATTGGAGGAGTATTGATACAGAATAATCCAATGTTTTAAAAATCGGAACCGGGAATCAACCGGTCAGGGGTCAACTCGGACCGGAACCGGTAATGAACCGGAGCGAATTGATTTCAATGAACCGGACTATTAAAAAACACAAAAAAAATTACAATTTTAATCATAAAAATTATATTTAACATTCCAAGCTATATTTCAAACCATTAGACACATAATATGTATATTTGAAACCATTAGACACATATTAGGGACTTTGAATTCAGTACACAGATATTTTTGCAAATTTATCAGCGAGCTTTTTAAAATTTCCATTGCCTCTTTCAGGTAGAGACTTCACATTTAGATGACTGCTTTTTGATATTTTGTCAGGGAATTTGTTATTGTCAAGGAACTAGTTTAAGAAATTCTTTTATGATAAAAAAAAGAAGCTAAAAAATTAGAACAAATAGAAGTCTAACTTTTTAATTTTATTAAATATCATACCTGCTAGAGATGCTACTTTTTACATTGTATACTCAGGTCACAGTATGATTGCCAGTCAACCTTTGTTATTCTTTATGATCCCCTCTGATGGCCCAATTCAGTTCTGTTCCAGTCTACAAGAGTAAAGGGGGCTATACAAAAGTATCTGAAGGTGATGGCCTGAAGGTGGCTGAAAGCCCAAGAAGAAGCCAAGTAGAAAGAAGACTATTTTTCTAAACAAATGGCAGCCAAACAAAAAGAGCAGAAAGTGACAAAGATAGATGTACCCCAACACCATTCTGACAAGCTTGACACAATTTGCAGCACTAGTAGCAATCAATGCAGGGGCTCCAACTACTAGCTTTCCATCTGGGTGCTTAAAGCCTTAAATCCTTGAAGTTTCTTCTTGATCACTTGATTCTGAATGTCAGACAATGAGGCTGAAAGTGGATTTTTAACAACACTTGATTGGCCGGCCGGGTTATTACGGAACCGGCCGGTTAGGTCCGGTTTGGTAATGAACCGACCGGTTCAGGACCGGTTCATTACCAAACCGGACCCCGGTCCGAGTTGACCGCTGGTTCGGTGTTCCATTTCACTTGGCCGGTCAAACCGGCCGGTTCCGGTTCGAACCGGACCGGTTTTCAAAACACTGGAATAATCACCCTATGCATTCAAGAGCAGAAAACTCAAGGACTATGAGCGCCACTACTCAATATATGACAAAGAAATGTTAGCCATTCAGAGAAATGTTAGGATCTAAGTATCTTTTCTAGCAGTAACTCTAGTATTTACTTCAAAGATGACAGTAGAGGGAGAAGAAAAGAGTATTGATGGAATTTTGAAAGAACTCTGTTGTTTAATACGAGCTTGTAAACAATTGTTCTGCAAAGAGAAGTCTCCATAAATGATAGCTGTGAGATAGCTTTTGTTATTTGTGCGGCCAACCTTTGTCAGGTTTGTCGCTTGGAATTTTGACTTTGAAGTTTAGGGTGTTTTCAGTTTTCCTTAGGAATTATCTGTACATTATCTTTTCAATTTGGGAGGGGAAGGGGAGGATCTCACCCAATGGCTATGATTCTGATGTACACACTTCTTCCCAGTTTGGCCTAGACATACAAATTACAGCGTTCAAATTTTCAAATAAATCCATATTTGTTGTATATATGTGATGCACACACATCTCCATTAGGTAAGTTGGAGGAAACTAGAGAGAAGCAATATCATTATGAACTGACCATGCAAGGGGTCACACAAGTGTCAACTGCTTTCACGGGATACATGTCCACTAGTGACCAAAATCATAAGAATTGACTTGGGATGAGACTCATTTTGGCCGAGGTTTAAAACTTGATATGGGAGTTGGCAAAAACTTGTGTGTCAACGTGGCAAAGATTCAGCACCATGAAAATAAAATAATTATTATAGAATTTCAAGAAAAATAAAAGTTTTTATAGATTACATATGAAAGATTACCATGCAAATACATTAAATATGATGCAAAAAAACATTCAAACATAACCAGTTATATCATACAATGTAGTAATGTCCATGATACAATCATATCTATTATCATCATTCATCCATCAAGTTTCAAGAAGATATACAGTTGCCCTGGACTATGGCTTATGAATCATGATTCATGATGTCAAATGTCAAGAGTGAAGACTCAAAGTCTGAAGTCAAATCTCAAATCATAGATTCATATAACAAAATTTCAAATATTGCATAAAAATTAACTATAATACCCCCGAGTTGGTTTGCAAGTGTCAAAATCAGAACATTCTTGCCAGTGTGCTGCAAGTATCAAAATCAGAAAATCCTTGCCAGTGTGCTTCAAGTTCAAAACCCTAGTCTTGAAATCTTTTCAAAAGCCTCTAGGAGAAATGAGTAAGAATTGTGCAAATGACAAAACAATCACCTTTATACTCTGACTCGCAAGTGAACTCGAGAATTGGCCTTTAACTTGGTGAGTTTAGGTTTAAGTAGGTGAGTTCTAATGTCCTCTTCTGCTTAAGCACAGGGGACCATCCCGCTAACCTATCTAATTCCCATAGGTTCGAGCGGGTACTGACATTTAGGGAATTGACTGAGGATTGATACCATTCAAACCAAAAGAAGATCTTAATCGTGGTTATTAGATCATCGGTAGATAAAAGAGGGACACAGGAACTAGGGGCCACTTGCATGCATTACATGCGGACCATATTTCATGATGCATGCACAAAAACATCTTAATTAATCCTACATGCACATAGAAAGCAATGCATGCAAGTCAACTGAAAATTAGAAGAGAAAAGCAACCTAGACATGCAAAGTTAGGGCATGCAATGTCAAAGTTATAAAAGAAGGATAAAGTGAATGATTAGGTCTGCTTATTGATTATTGATTTGTGAATTCGGTTTGTAGAGCTCAAAGAGCCAAATTAGGGTTGAGGGCACACTACTCAACCATTAAGTGTATTTCGGCAGTGGAATCTCTCTGCCCTAGTGACTTTCTGGATTGGATCATAGATATTCAACAGTGCTTCCATATTATACAACATTCTTCAGCATTTCTCAGGAATGCGAGCCACATATTGGATTCAGAGACTCGCCCTCTTGGGCAAGTAGGAGATCTTCATATCTTGATAGATAACTCCTATTCAGTCTGCATGCAGCTTCCATCCTTCCGAGAGCACCATTATTAGCCTAGTTACTAAATACAGGCTTCTTATTCAGTTTCGGGAGAGAGATCTCATCATTTCATCTTTCAAAAGGGCGCCCCCTTTGCATGGGAGACTTTCCTTGAGGAGGCAATTTGCATCAAGCCCTAGACTCACTGCATGTCTTGCATGTGGGTTCTATATTGATCAGAAGGGCATTATAACCCTAGTGCCAACTTTCTGGAGCAACATCACATCATTGGAGCAATTATTATTCACTTCCTAATCTGAAGAAGGTGCACTTATCTGCATAGGCGAATTGTTGGATAGAGGATATCACATATCTCAGCCTACTCTTAGTGCATTACTTGCATGCTTATCTTACATTGATCTACATCCACTGCACAAGTTATTGGTACGTACATGCATCATTTCTATCCCTATTTAATAGCATATTTGAATACTTGGGTCATTTAGGGTTTTGGAAACCCATGCACTTGCATGCATGATCATGCAATCATAGTACAGCACATGCATTCATATTTTACTTTAGTATTGAGTTACAAGACTTCAAACAAGCAAGAAACTACATCAGAAAGACTATAAAGGCAACAAAATATCAGTTGGGATATTACATGAGTTCTGACTATTTTCAACAAGTTAGGGCAAGTCAACTTGCATCCAGGTTAGACCTATCAAGTCCGAGTATTCTTGACTCGTTTCAGCGATAGGCCAAGTTGACTTGCTGAGATCTATCACTTTGTTGGTGATAAAAAAGGTCAACATTTATCACATCAAGTATGATGCTTTACAAGGATGCTTATGGTGTTTCTACCAGTGTTATCGGAACCGGACTGGAACCGGAAAAACCAGCCGGTCTGACCGGTTTACAGAGGTAACCGGTCCGGTCAGGGACAAAAACCGGTTGAACCGAAATTTTGTCTGAACCGGGTACTGAACCGGCCAAAACCGGCCGGAACCGGTCAAAACCGGCCGAACCGGCCGAACCGGCCGAAACCGGTCAAAACCGGTCCGAACCGGCCGGTCCGTACAGTGGACCCATGAAACTGATTTTTATTTTTTTTAAACACAAAAAAAAGTTTTCTATGCTTCTATCATTAGTTTATTGTTATTCATTAGTACTATGGTTTCCATTTCGAGCCTCTTTGTTGATGTACTTTGGTTCAGAACCTCAGAGATGTATTGCACTGGGTGCTGTTTTGGTTATTTGCACCCATACTTGCTATATATATGAGAAACTTTGCATATTTGTGTATTAATGGTTTGGATTCATATGTATGCACATTAATATATATGTTTTTTACAAAATATGAATATTTTATGTATTTTTTAGTCGACCGGTTTTTTTCCCGGTTTTTTCCCGGTTCCGGTCCGGTTTCCGGTCCGGTTCACATTTTGGGCTTCGCCGGTTCGATGACCGGTCCGGTTCTGATAACATTGGTTTCTACTCTGAGCCTAGCAATAACAAAGGGAAAGAAAGAAATCATATCAATCTCCAAGGATGACCTAAAAGTAAGACTATAAAATACACTAGCATAGATCCATCTTAACCCCAGATCTATTAAACATCATACATCAAATTTTTCCGATTTTATTTGATCATTGACCATGTATGTTACACCAACATCTCTCCCACATGCACTGAGCCCTGTTGTTGACCTGGCCTTGTGCCCGGAAGAATCTAGGGTTTACCCTGGGTACCATCCCTGAAGTGAGGGAAGTACTCGGGGGTTTTCCCTGAGCATTGTAACTTAAGAAAAGAATAATACAATTTTAAATTCTAGAATAAAGACTTCTTCTTTAAGAAAATCCCATGGAAAGAAAGCAACTTATGTTTCTTCCTTCCATCATAGGAAAATGATGGGCAAAGAAAGTATTTCATCCATGGACTGAATTGTGGTATAAGACCACAGTTAAATAGCTATCTTGGCAAGCAATTAATTGGTATCATAGACTTCAACCATTGATTGGCCCATGTTTACCGCAATATGTCAGATGATTCTGGATGACTGTTTGTTGAGGCTAAACTTGGACGTCCATGGAAACATTTGGCAGAATTAAAAATGGTCTTATGGGAAGCCATTTAAGGACAGTGAATCAAATAGCTTTATGATAAGATTCCGCCAATTTATTCAATGGAAGGTCATCTTAATAAGAAGCGGAATGTTTAAAATCACAAAACAAGGTGACTTCTGAGGTGTTAAGACATCTGGAAGTCCCATTCTTCTATTGCTACTAAGTACTTGGGTGGCTGGTTCTTCATAACAGTTTAGCAGTAACCTAGAAGTTCCATACTTCTATTACTACTCAGTACCTGGGTGGCTGGTTCTTCATAACAGTTTAGCAATAATCTGGAAGTCCCATACCTGTATTACTACTCAGTACTTGGGTGGCTGCTTCTTCATAACAGTTTAGCAGTAAAGGCTCAATTACAAATTTACAAACAGTGTACTTTCTCAAAAACTTGAAACAGTGAAGCATGTATTGTGGAATTGTGAAGTTGCCAAAACATTTTGAGCCTAGGTTTCTCCTGAGTACAATGTTCTCTTTGTCTTACATTGGAAAGGAGAAGTGTTTGGAGACAAATGGTTGATTCGGCAGTCACACGGGAGTATGGGACACGATCCAACCAATGGGAATTTCTTTCTTTTGGAAACGATGCCATCAAGCAACTTGTCATGAGATGAACACTCCATTCAGCTTGAAAGAAGATTCTGGATTTAAATTGGATTTGGTTATCCGAATGTCAGTCGGGATTGCCTTTGCTTAGAAAGATGCAGATAGTCTTCAAGCTGGAAGAAAACTACACATTTTGTAGAAAGAGAAGATCACGGAAAGCATATTTAAAAGCTATTCGTAAATAATAAATGTTCATCTTCTGAATTGATTGGGATGAAATTCAGACTTCCAGTATTGAATTTGAACTGTATTTTAGGCATAATATCCGTTGGGTTAATGATATATCTTTGCTTCTAGAGAACCTGGCTATACCCTTTACTCAGGACCAGAGTTGCAATGACAAACTCTTCTATTCAGGTAGTTGGACTGCATTTTAGTGTAGCCACAATCAATTTCAAACACAACTTAAAAGTAAAATAAAAAAGCATCATCGATTAAAAAAACATCAGAGAAATCATCATCGATTAAAAAAACAGCAGAGAAACCATCATTGATTAAAAAAACAGCAGAGTATTAGTCATATACACACCCTGGCCAGTCAAAATATGGAAGTCGAGATGTTCGGGTCTGGCCTTTTTTTAAGCAATATAACCAGCCTCTACTAAGTGCTGCTGATATCTGCTCTTCTGGGCTATCTGCCCTAAGTGCTGGCAATCTAGCCTCTGTATGCACAGACTTGTGTGAGCTCCATGTCACCTTAAAACAATCCTGAGAACTGTTAAACCAAGCCACCAGTTCAGTTATATAAAATTATAAATTAAACTATTCAACTTCTATAGGCATCAATGTTATTTAGGAAAATATACTGTTTAGCCATTTTTCCTTCTAAATAGTATTTCACAATTGTACTTTAATAGTCAAAAAGTTCAAAGTATTTAGGAATGATGATGTTAGAATTTGCACTCCTCACATAGCATTTTATTCTTGCAAATAGTCCTAAAAGCAAAATTTCCATTTCATTTTTAAAAAACTTCTGACAGCAACTCAGAGTTCTTGGCATCTTGCATATAAAATACTGCTTCCGAGTAATTGATACTCACATTTCCAATATTTTCATATCTAGCTTAACTATAACATACATCCTACAATAATAAAACTCAACATTGTGGTTTCAACAACACTCAGATACTAAAGGAATATCATACAAACGTGACAAGGATACAATATATTAATATCAGTGTTCCAAAGGGGCACGTCCCCCAGGGTCGGAGGTGCGCTCTCCTCGTTTCCCATGCCCCGAGGGCTTGGGGTCTCCTTGGGAGACGTTTCCCCGCGTCCCCTTTTTTCGGAAACTCAAGGAAATTCACAAAGAACGTCACAGAGAGGTTGGGGACGTCTGGGAACCCCCTCACAAAAAGGGGGGCACCCAGATGCACCCATGTGATTTTCAAAAAAAAATTCATAACTTTAAAAAACCAAAAAAATCATTAAACTAATAAACCTAAAAGCTACCCCACCCAACCCCTCTTAAAATCTCAACCCATCCCTTATTCTCACATTTGAAATATTTATCTTATGCAAACAGATTTCCTTGGAGAGAAGTGACCGACAACGAAGAAGAGAGGACCGATTTGCCAAAGGGAAGGAGTGATTTGCCAAGGGAAGAGCAATTTTATTGGTTGAAGACTGGAGCAGGGGGTTTGAAGGTTGGAGCAAGGAGATTGAACTTTGAAGGCCATTGGTCACTCATGAGAGTGACTTTGACTCAGATAGTGACACTCCCATTGATGGTACTGATGGCTTCACACAGCAGATGCATGAGGAGGACCAGTCCATGGAACTATCTCCTTGATGCTCTTTTGATGCTTTCAACTTTCTTTCCGCTACTTTTATTTTCAGTGTTCATTGTCCATTGTTAGTTTTCAGTTTAAATTTTGACTCTGGAAGTAGATACTGTCATTGATGACCTCAAAATGAGTCTTTGACTCATCACTCTTTTGACTCTTTAAATTTGAAGGTGTTTAAGACAAGTTTATGTGACATGTATATGATTCAGCTTTGTGATTTTAATATTTTAAATTTCCATCTACTATTTATGTCTATGATTCACAGTTATAATGGAAGATGTGCATGTGTTATAAATTTAGAATTTATCAATGTAAAATTCAAATACTCAAATGATAAATGATTCATAAATCAATGATGAATTGACAACCATGTTTACAACGATAAGTTTACTATTTTGTATTTACTATTTACTTTTAAGTTTGTGTGTAAATGGTGATGGCATGAGGAATTTATATGTTAATATGTTGGGATTTATATAGATTATATATTATTAATAATTTTAAAGACCTCAATGCCCCCCTATCCCCTAAATTTTCATAAAATTTGAGGGTGGTCTCCACACGTCCCCAATGTGCGTTTCCCTGCTCTCGCATCCCGGAAACATGGTGGAACACTGACTAATATAGGTTGATACTTAAGAAAGCATTACATAAAATGATGAATATCCAAAGAGTCAACAAATCAAATGGCTGTACAAACCAGAAAGCAGCATTTGCACGTGGTAGCTTTAGTTCAACACATTTAGGACATCTGCAAAAAAAGCCAATCACAGAGCATATTGTCAGTATATTGAATATAACAGATTTCTGAAGTGATTCCAATTCAATGAAGATACTCAAGTTAAACAAGATATTAAACTGAACAAAGAATGCCTGAAGAATTTAAACAAAGGCCACCTAAATCTTTGAAGAAACAATCAATTTAAGAGCAATTTTCATTTGTTGAAAGAATCACACACACAGCATGTAACAGAAGACAAACATTTATTGCATTGAAGAGAACGGGTTGTATGCTTTATCCTGCTTTCCTGCTTTGCTAGACCTTTTAAAACTCCACCTAGAACATTTTAAAACTTCTCCGAGCTCATATTCCTACCCCAGTCCCCAAAAACTTTCAAAAGAAATGGGAGCTCCAATTACAGTGTTTAATGCTCAGTTCTATGAGCTACTGTAATATATTACATAATAATATAAAAATAATAGACACAAAAATAGATATATAAATGAATTTATACAAAGGAACTAAATTTTCAAGTATGTGACTATTCAACATATATTTATACCAATGTTGCAAATATCATTTGGTGAAATAGATCATTTGGGGGAATAGATCACTTGGAAAAACTCGGAAATATATGAGGGCTGAACCACTCAGGCAAAAAAAGGAGAGGTCGGGATAAATTGAATATATTTCCAACAATGATTTATACAACACCATGTGCTATAGTCGATCATCACCTTATCATTTATCATTGATTACAAATATATCTCTGTACATATTGTGCAAGTAAATCTTCAAAGAAACAAGAAATTTTACAAGCAGTTTACTGGAATTAGGAAAGATACAAATAGTCAATACCCCGATTCAAATATCCCCCCCACATTGTAATATCCCCAATAGGGCTAGGCTGGAATATTAATGTTTTTCTGTGCAATATGACCTCTGTAAGCAAAACTCCTTTTTCCAAGTTAAGTGGCACCAATATGACTCCCAGCTTGTTGACTATAGCCTATGGGGGTCGAATAGGCTACTCAGTCATCCTGTTGTCAACATCAAGTGGAAGGGGACATCACAATCCTCCCTTCCCAAAGATTGTGTGTCCTCAAACAATGCCACTACAACATGTTGCTCCGTCGAATGAGCCGAACTGAGACTATAAATGATACTAGGGTCCCAAACCAACCGGAGAGGGGTGGAGTATCCTCCGCTCGGTAGGTGGTCTCATAAGGCATAGGAATCCTCCTGGACACTACCAATAAGTAAATCATCCTGATACTGTAGCAACACAATCAACCCCTACGGAAACTGCTCTACTAGGAACCCAACCTTTACCTCATGAGAGCAAAAACTGTCTCTCACCTCTATGTCAGGTGATGTACTGTCTAATACCGCAAGGTCCCAAGATAATCTCAAAAAGAGTCCACCATGCTAATGTTGTGCCACTTTGATCACAACTATTCGACTTCCACGCCCCGTCTACATTCTCCTCACCCAGAACTCCGAGCTAAAATACCTATAAGGACTGAACCTACCAACATGGATGATGGTCTGCATAGGCACCCAAGTAAAGTCACCAGGATCCCAAACTAACCTGATGTGAAACACCCTCTACCCATAGAGCTAGTCTGCCAGGTGCTAACACAAGAATCAGTCCGAATGCCCCTGATAACCCAAGCAATCATAAGCTGCATAGACTCCTCAAAAGATCACTTCTCCATCATCCAAGCCTAAACACCCCAAGAATAAACTCCGAAGAGTGAAGACTGGTCGTCTCGTCTGTACCAGCTCCACTGTCAAACTCGATCCTAAATACCGGAAAAGAAAACCTGCTCTGCCATAAAGAAGAAATCTCAACCAATGTTACAAAAACCGAACTGGTGGTCAAACCGTCCAACCCTATGGACCGGAACCAGACCAAAACCGGATTTAAAAAAAAAAAAAAAAAACCACATCACAAAACCGGTCAACCAAAAATACATAAAATATTCAAATTTTGAAAATTTATATATATATATTCATGTGCATCCATGTGAATTCAAACCATTATACACAAAATATGAAAAGTATCTCATTTATATAGCAAATAAGAGTGCATAGAACCAAAATAGCAGTTAGCACTAAGTGCAATACATGTTTGAATCCAAATACATCATCAAAAAGGCTCTAAATGGCCTATAAAAATGACTAGAGTCAAAGACTAACAATCTAATCATTATAATCATCTGAATCCTCAGTCTCAGAGGCCTCCAACTCAGACTCTAAGCCATCATCTACATCCTGATCCTCAACATGCGGAGTCTGGGCTTGGGCCACCTGACTTGACTCCCTTGGTCCAGAAGGCACCTGTCCAACATCACCTTCCACATCCTATTGTTGTGGAAGTGGGTCCAAATCCATCCATGAAAGGTCTTCATTGTCAATGTCAAATGCTAGTGGTTGAGTCTCCACAACCCAATCTGTTGAGGCATCACCATCATGCAAGAATATGGAAGATGATTCAAGGGTCCTGTTCTGCAATTGGTTGCACCTCAACCTAAGGTTGTACTGAACAAATACCATATCATTTAACCGTTTTTGCTCTAACGGTTACGCTTCTTGGTGTGTATATGCTCAAAAACACTCCAATTGCGTTCACAACCAGAAGCACTACATATTTGGCTCAATATTCAAACTACAAACTTCTGCAAATCATGGCATTGGCTACGAAATTGTTGCCACCAATATGTTGCATGGACATTGCAAAGACAGAAAAAATAGCAAATGAATTTAAAAGTTTTACTCATATTCTAAACTTTAAAGACTTTCTAAATTCTATTATTACCTCGAGGATCTTTAGATCTAGACCGTATAGTCATAGCCATGCCAAAGATACCAAGACTCTCATTGAAATGCAAGAGCTTGTTGTGGATCTCGTCTTGTTTACCGGGATCAGAGACCATGCGCTCAATGCATTTGTACAATCCTTCATTTACCTCCCCATCTGCTTCAAAATATTTTGTGTAATGGTACCTTTAGAAGAGTCAAGACAAAGCAGATGATCAATTTAAGAAGATGATAAACTTTTGCAATTAAAATTTAATAAAATAACTTAAAAACTTTGAAAGTAGTTACCTTGGATTCAAGTAATAGCCTACAGCATGTAAAGGCCGATGGAGTTGTTTGTTCCAGCATTCATCAATTATTTTCCACAAAGGAAGGTACTTTTGTCTTTTGTCGTCATATGCATCCTTTATTGCCTCCTTGGCTTGATCCATGGCCTCATAAATAAACCCCATCGCTGCTTTATCACCATCCACCATTCTCAGAACTTTCACAAGGGGTTGACTAAAAAGTACAATCTCCTCTGACTTTTTCCAGAATCCTTTCTTATAGACTTTGTCAACAATGTATTTTCCTTCAGCCTTCTTGCTATATTGAGAAGCATTCCACTCATCACAAGAGAACATCTTCCTCAAGTTGGCCTTTTGCTCAATCAAGGACTGCAATGTAAGAAAATTTGTTGCAAATCTTCTGATAGCTAGCCTGACAAGCTCTTTTCCACCAGTGCATTTTCTCATAAGGGTCAAAACCCATGTGTGGTTGTAAATGTATCTTGTTATGGATTTTGCTTGTTCCACACACTTTTTCACCCACTCCATTTTCCCAATATCCTCAAGCATGAGGTCCAAACAATGGGTTGCACATGGAGTCCACCTAATGGTGGGATGTTTCTCCTCTAACATCCTTCCGGCTGCAACATAGTTGGAGGCATTATCTGTGATAATCTGTACTACATTTTCCACCCCCACCTCCAGAACTACGTCATCCAAAAGACGAAATAGTAAATGTGCATCCTTCACTTGATCAGATGCATCCACTGATCTAAGGAACATAGTTCCTTTTGGGCAAGCAACAAGGAAGTTCACAATGGTGCAACCCCATGTATCAGTCCATGCATCGGACATGATCGTCCACCCTGTTTTACTCCATGATTTTTTGAACTCTAATAGGTATTCTTGTACTCTTTCCACTTCATTTTTTAAAAGCGGCCCCCTAATATCCTCATAACTGGGGCCCTTGAAGCCTGGACCACATGAAGCTACAGCATCCAGCATAGGCCGATAATAAACAGATCTTGTAGCATTGAAAGGTATGTCTGCATCATACCACCATCTAGCAATGCATTCCCAAGCAGCCTCCTTTTCCACCTTCTTCCATTTGGCATCAATGGGGCTAAGCACCAGGGGTAGTGCAGGGCTGAAAGAAAGACTCAAGGTTGCCACGGGGTATTTTAAATTGGGATGTACTGCTACCAACACCACCACCAACATTTTTTTCCCTAGGTATGGTATAAGGATCATGGGTAGGATTTGGAAAACTAGAGGATTCTTCAAAACTAGGGTTTCTCTCAGAAAAATCAGAGCTACAACTTCTCCCTATCTCTTTTTGGACCTTCTCTTTTCTAGCTTTTTCGTCTTGGTAGGATTCAATATAACCAAGCATCTTAGCTCTCAGGTCATTAGAGACTTTTGGGCATGGTCTTACATTCCCCCTTGCACCAGCTAAATGTTGTCTCAGCCTATGTATACCTCCCACACCAACCTGCTTTTGACAATAGTTACACACCATTTTCCCCTCAACTAATTGACAATGTACCCATGCAGGATCCTTTCTATCTTTGGGAGCCATGGAAAGCAATATAAATCAACAAATAAAAAGTAAAACCCTACATTTTTAAATCCTATGAAAAAAAACGATTTCAAATTTTTAGAGACTAATCACTACAAAACTAAAGGAATACGTGGCTCATTTTACATACCTTGAAGCGATGCCTCCAAATATTCCCAAGAAATCCAGCCTTGAGTGGACTCAAAATCTGCTTCAAATCTACTCCAATTCTGCTCCAAATCTGCTGCAAATGTCTCCAAAACAAATCAGCCCATACCCTTCGCAAAATACTCCTTCAATCCTCCCTTCAAATCAGCCTAGAAACCAGCTCGAAGACCCTCAGCAATCAACACTCAAAGAGCCAAAGATTCAAGACCCCCAAGCACAAACTCAGAATTCAAATATTGGAAAGACTCCAATGAATAGTGTTAGTGAAAGAGAGGGGGTGGGGATCTTTTTATAACTTCATGGGAGTGTTTAGGGTTGTCCACGTTCATCCCCCCAAGACCCACTTCCCTTTATCTTTTAAAAAAAAAATTTAAAAATGTTTTTGGCCGGCCATACAACTGTTGTACGGACCAGCCGGTTTCTTCTTGAAAACCGGTTCCGAGCGGTTCTAAGCAATTCGGTCCGAACCAGTCGGTTCCGTACAAAACCGGTCAAAAAAGGTCTTGTCGGGCGGTTCAGACCAGAAAGGCGCCGGAACCGGTCTAACCAGTCGGTTTTCCCTAAACCGGTCTGGTTTTTGTAACCTTGGGTACAACCAATCATCTCTCTCTCAAATGTACAAGTGTTCCATACACAACCTGAAAGTTCATCATCATTGTATAAGGAAGGGTCCACACTAGATGATGTGAGCATGTGGTCCTCTAGACTGCTCCTCGGGTCAAATGCTAGTGGCTCCATCAAGGGGTGGCCAGTCCCTTGAGAAGACCATCTAACTCAACCATCTCGAAGACCTAGGAGAAGAGGACATCACACATCATCATCTTGGTCCACTGACCAAGATCCACCTGGTTAACTGACTAGGTTTGTCACTGCGGGAACTACTTGGTCCTCGTGACCACGAGTCTGCTTGGTCCCAGACCAGTTGGTCTCTGCCTCAACCTACAGGACCTACTTGGTCCTCGTGACCAAGAAACTGTCTGGTCCCAAACCAGAATACCCTAGAGACAAATAGGGGCCCTAGCCACATGCTAGGGACTTTGCCATGGCATCAACCTGCTTGGTCCCAGACCAAGAACCCCAGGAGACAGTTGGGGGCCCTAGGGTACCTTTTAGGGTCTTACTCTTTACTCTGTCTGGTTAACTTGACCAGGAACCCTAGTTAACTGACTAGGGAACCATCCTCTCTGAGAATGGGTCTCGCAACTGCACTAACTTAAACAATAACAAGTGCCAAGGGGGCCAACTATGAGCCAAAGTCCATTGGCTCAATATTGGTGATTGACTCACAAAGTCATAGAGGACTCTTTCAAAATCTATATTGGAAAGAAGCCATAGAAAAAATGTATGCTATCAAAACCCCAAATGGGAGATTTACCCAACAAGAAGATATTAACAAAATTGTTTCAATCATGGGAATGGATTTTGTCATTTAGTACATGTTGGATTTTTATTACATCAAAAAGTGTGTGGTGAAGTGCCATTAACGTCAACAGCAAGCAAAGAAGACCTAGATGTACAAAGAAAAGGCATGTGTGATAGATGTGCAGGTCCATAGTGCAGCAAGGTGACCATCCCTCTTCAGCAATTCCGTACAACAGTAATGAAGGCACAGGAGCATATATGGAGAGAGAGAGAGATATAGGGTGCATGCATGCCAATCATCCTCAGTTTAGATCCACTTTAGATGCCCCTTAAATTTAGCAATTCAGTTCTATTTATGGTATTGCTTTAGCTAGAATTTGCATGTATTATGTTTATAAATTAAGTTTGCATGTGTCAGTTGGGTAAAGCACGTGCAGCCTAGTTCAGTTTAGTGAAGCACATGCAGCCTGGTAGTTAAGGGACAGAACTCAAAGAGGATGCATGCTTGCGTGCCTCAAATCATCTAGTGGAAGCACTATTGTGCATGTGTCTAGATTCATTGTAGCTACTCTTCTTCTCAATCTATAAAGGAGAAGGCAGAGGTATAGGTTTATTAATTCAGTTTTTAAAGTAGGAAGCAGTGGGTAAGGTTAGAGTTTCAAGCTTTCAGTGTAATTCCTGTTTTCAGATTTATAAGCAGTGGGTAAGGTTAGAGTTTGAAGCTTTCAGTGTAATTCCTGTTTTCAGATTAATAAGCAGTGATGTGATTTGAGTTTCAGATCTTTGGGCTTGCTGCTACTTTCTTCAGCTTGATGCATTTCAGTTCCTAGTAAAAATCAGATTGCAGTTTTGAATCTTGATAGAGATTTCAGTTTTCAGTTTTCCTAAGTAGGCAGGTTAGAAATTAGCCTAGGACGGTTACCATGTGCTGAGAAATTTTAACAATATAGAAAGGTTTCAATCACAGGGCCTTACTGAAGAACATAGGGTGGCCTTGCAAACATGTCTAAATGTGGACCTACGTCAAATTTGAGAAGCCTAAACAAGGTTGTGCAAGTAGTCATTAACCTTGGATGAGTTAACAATTGCATTGTTGTATATGATGAATGATGTCCCCTGATGGATTTCTGTGTAAATTACTAAATTCTACAAGGCAACTTGCAATTTCGTCAGCTCAGACCTACTTCAATTTTACAAGCAACCTGCCAGAAAGCAATCATTGGGGTCTAATATCAACAAAGGAATATGCTTATTCATTCCCAAGCCTAGGGACCCCAAGCTTATCACTAGTTAGAGACCTGCCACCTTCTTAACTGTATCATACAAAATCTTGGCCAAAGCTTTGGCCCTGAGAACAATGTTATCAGAACCGGTACGGTTCTAGCAAAATCCGCCAGCCCGACTGGTTTAGGCACCCAGCCAGTCCGAAACGCCACCCTGAATCGGAAATGACCGGCTCTGTACCAAACCGTCCGGTTCTGTACTGCATCACACAGCCGCTGCTCTAGGCCCTAAAAATTCAAAAAAAATTAAAACAAAAAAAGGCCTACCCGAATAGCAAAAAAACTAACCTTAGTAATCATCAGTAACATTAATGGTAATATGAAGTAAAAGTAGCATTCTCCTTATCTTTCATTTTCTATCCTTTTACTTAAATTTTTATCATTAACATTAATTGTTTCAGGATGTTTGAGAGTGGTTCCATCCTCATCGGACTCCATATGCGAACAGTAGAATTATAGATCCCATTCAAAATTCAACAGTCTTAACAGTATTCAGGGTTTCGGGATTGCAACGTTTCCACTGGATTCTATCATGTATGAGGGTAGGGGATTGGCATTTACTCAAGCACATCAACCCCTCTATGTACCTCAATGTTGGTTGTGTTGATTGTTTAACTCCTTTGTCATGACCTTAGTAAAAATGTACCCTTCACTCAAGCAAAATTACTTATCAAGCATGTGAAGCTTTTTCTACCATTTTTAAATGCTTGGATTAGGAGGTTTCATCAAAATTGTAAGGTGTCTACTATGCACAATTCGAGTCTAGACTAGTAGTACCATATGATCAGATTGTAGACACTAGACTATTGTTATTGATTGGTACTATGCTTATTTTTGGACTCTGGGGGGCCATTTAGAGCCTCTTTGTTGATGTATTTTGGTTCAGAGATGAATTGCACTCGATGCTATTTTGGCTATATGCACCCATACTTGCTACATACAAGAGAAACTTGCATATTTGTGTATAATGGTTTGGATTCATATGGATGCACGTGAATATATATATTTTTTACAAAATTTGAATATTTTATGTAGTTTTTGGTCGACCGGTTTTTTGGTCCAGCTTTTTTCCAGTTTCGGTCCAATTCAGATTTTTGGGCTCTACCAGTTCGATGACAAGTCTGGTGTTGATAACTGTTATCACACCATAGTAGCAGGGCTACTATCCTTGCTGAGCAGATATCTGCACATTTCAGAGCTTTGCTTTTACAGAAATCAGCTATGATGAGCTTGTATTTTGGGATCACTCATGATCAGAGCAGTGTATTTTATCAGACTTATGTTAGACCTTGTGCCATGGCTGAGCCTTGAGAGTTCAGATTTGATGACCGATGTGACCCTTTATTCCATACAGTTTCAGTTCAATGCCCAGTGATGTTATTGCAGCAGTGTTTCAAATGGTTTATGATAATTATAATTATGATGTGATATGACCTATAGATTTCTGATCATTGACTATGGACTATTATCTTGTTGTTTTGGTCATCTTCAAAGCATTAGCTTGGTATATGATTCAGGATATGGCAGTACTATTAAAATTAAAATTGAATATCTTGGTTGATGTTATAATTATTGAATGGATGTATCACTTGCACACTTAGGTTTCTTGACAAAACCCACTGGTTTTATTACCCTCCTATGAGCATAGATATGGTCTTCCTAGACATTCTTGTCTACTAGCTTAGGCACCAGTTTCACTTGACTCCATCCATCCATGACCTTCATATATTGGCTTTTACCTTTGACTTGTCTTTCTTGACTTTTTGATACTAAGGACTTCCCCATTACTACCTCTATGTTGGACTGCATCCATGTTTGTTTAGTGTCTCGGCTCTGAGTTGGTGACAGAACTTGCCTTTGGTGAGTTGGATTGTAGGCCTAAATCATTCTGGTCAGTTGTCCTGATGTTTGGCACTGGCAGAAGTCCCCCTAGTCACTTGAGATGTTGTTGGCTAAAACTGAAAGCTCATGTACTACCTATTGGAAATCTTTATAAATTCGCCCATGGAAACTGTAAACTCTAGAATGTGTTTTTAAACACACGTGAGCAAAGGGCAAGAGCGATGAACTACTAAAACACTCTCGAAGAGTATAAAAAGGTCCACAAAAGCAAATGTTACTCAAAAGTTATATATATTATTGCTGACCTTATATATATGTATAAACATGCCCTGGATGCAAGCTGCAACTAGCTGTGCTTCTTAGCACATCTGAAATCTGAAGGGTTGTGTAGGCCAAAAAGGCCATGAAGTGAAATTAAATGATCCTAATGAACTTCGATCAAGCTTGATGCAGACATGATGCCTAAGTTGAATAAGCACTCTCTAAACAACTTATCCATTTGTGAGGCACAGCCCTTCCCCGTGTTATTTGTCCGGCACAAAGTGTAGCTCCCCCTTTCCCGTCCAAAGTGTCACCTAGTTGAGTTTGGCCAAGTCATCCCCTTTGCCCAACCTTGTCTTAGCCTTCACCCTTAGCTAGCAGTTAGACCATGTCCAATGGTGAGCTTGTCATTAAAGCTTATGTGCAAGTGAAATATAAATAACACTTAAATATCTACATATATTAACTGCCATGGAATGATGATGTACTTTAAGCTATGTTGTGGATATGATTAAAAGAACATGTCTTCGGTCTATTGATATAATCTTGTCCTTGGTTGTATGTTGACCCGGTCAAACATAGTTTGACCATGGCCATCCTTGCGATCCGTGATGATGTGGGCCATATGTGCTTATGGATGATGATTGATGGTCCCACATACTCTTGTTGATGATACCATATCGTGGACATATGATTCAGATGGTGATTGATGCAGT
This sequence comes from Larix kaempferi, assembly GCA_027924585.1. Taxonomy (NCBI): domain Eukaryota; kingdom Viridiplantae; phylum Streptophyta; class Pinopsida; order Pinales; family Pinaceae; genus Larix; species Larix kaempferi. Next base: position 5,646,739 of record BSBM01000770.1, read on the forward strand.
TCAGCAGGTTGTATTATTATTCCAGATCATCAGATTATGCACTGTCCAGATATGGTGGACCTTATTGTTGACCCCTCAGGTCAACCCATGGTGTATGAGTACACATTCTTAGTAGATTTGGGTCTTCTGGATCCAATGAGACACTTATCATTCAGTTCCAGGCACTTCTGACAGTGATAGATGCAGTTATCCACTTGATGACCAGTTTTGGGGTTGTTTTCCCAGCCTGTCCAGCAGAGGCCATGAGAGGCCAGTTCACCTAGGGCACTGTATGAGGAGGGGGTGGTCCAGCCACTTGATTTTACCATTATACCCCCCTCCCAGAGAGCCTGGTGGGCTCAGTTTGACAGCGCAGGCACTCTAGAAGGCAGTTTGGGTAGCTTCACAGTTACCGAGGCAGATAAAAAATGGAATAAAAGGGTCACTGAGGAATTCAATTTGGGCAATTGAGACAAGGTTTTGGCACTTGGTCTTCACAGAGGCCTTCCAGGGTGAACCCCCTATATTCCAGCTAGATATCATCAGTCAGTGGGGTCCACAGTGGCCATAGGAGGCCATTTACTGCATGTCTCTCTCAGTTTTGGAGACAAGATTTGATCATTTGTATTATCTTAGACATATTATTTTATATTGTTGTGCCATGGGGATGAGCTAGTAAGGATTGATACCTCCTAGCCCCACCATGAGATTATTGAGCCATGTCCTAGTCATATGAGGTAGGCCCATGTGTCTTAGCCCCCTCCTAGTGATGACGTCACCCTCCATGAGTCACTTTAGGCTATGACGTCATCCCTCTTTTGAGTGATCCATGTGATATTATGTATTGGCTCATCTTAGCCATTGATTAGATTATGAGATCTTTTAATCTCAACCACTCATCTTGTTGTATTGTAAAGTGGTTTTGAGATCTAGGGTTTTGGTCTTTATTATCCTATATAAGGAGGAGACCCCCTATTGTAAACGCACCTTTGGGCTCTGGAAAACTTGGAATGAAAATAATATTTTGGAGATCTACTTCTTGGCTTTGATTGGGTTACTCTTGTATATGTTCTTGCATCTTGCTTCTAGACATTCTTTGTTTTACAGGTGAAATCGACATCAATTGAAGGGAGGCCAAATTGCTTGAAGCTAGCTCAACGATTTGCTTTGTGGGAAGATTGTAGGGGTTGCTCACATCCCCCATGGGCAAAACATCTTCATCTTGAGGGAGTTTTTCAATTGTGCTTTGTCCATTGATTGCTTTCTTGATACCGACATGCTTAGATCTTATGGATTTGTGGATCAAATCTAACTTGATGTAGTTTGATTTTCAGGTTTTCATGGGACATCTCTCCTCCTAGGGCTTGGACAATTTTGGTTGAAGACACTTGGATCAAGCTTGGAATTGTAACTAGGGCAAAAATTCTCCATGTGCTAAGAGGCCGCAAGCTTTGAGGTAAGATCTACAAGGTACGTATTGATTTCGCTTGCTCTCCATCCTATTGGTCAAAAACTCCATTAAAATCAAAACCCTCTTTTTCTATTTTCCTAGATCTACTTGGATCTAGCTTGGCTTTGGGTAAGATATTGAAAACCCACCTCTATAGCATCCACGGCAATTCAGATCTATAGTTTGGTGTGGATTGGGCTTCATTTGACACACTTTCCAAGGCACTTAGCCTTCCTTGGGTGAGGTCGCACTCCTTGGGAGGGTGAGTTTTGCTACTTCCAAGACATGGGTAGGTGAGATCCCACTTGATTTGCATTCCTCTCACTTGATAACCTACCCCTAGTGCTTCACTTCTTTGGTTTTTCCTTGTTGGCCCCATTTCTCATTTTGAGGGTTGGGCCCCACTTGGGTCATTGGGTGAAGCACTTTCAACCTTAGATCTATGGAGATCTAGCCTACCTTGGGGCATGCCACTTAAAACCCACCTTGATAATTTCCTTAACCATCCCGATCTACAATTTGGCATACTTTGGACTCCATTTACCCCTTCATTTCAAGGCACTAGTCTCCTTGGGTCAATTCGCACTCCTTGGGGATTGTGTCATGTGCTAGATCCCATATGTGGGTGTTGCCTAATCTAACTTGGATCCATAGATCCACATCATCAAACACCCTTTAGTGCCATATCACTCCTAACTTCACCTTGTGGGCCCCATTTGGGTCATTTCCATACTTTAAGGAAGTGGGTCCCAATTGTGTATTTCATGGTTCTAGATCTATCTCTTTAATCTCCCTAGGTGGCCTAACTCATTCATTGGTTGAACAATTCTCATATCTTAAGCCTCTTCAACCACACTTAAACTCTTGGGCTCACCTAAGCTTGCATTGGTTTCCGTAACTCAACTTTCACATCTCCCTAGGAACCATTGTTTTGGCTAATCTTCTTTGATTGGCTATAGGGTCTCCCCCTTGGTCTTGACTTGTCTAGATCTAAAGTGAAGAGTGCCTCGGTTATCGTGACACTCAGCTTGCATTGGGAACTGTTGCACTTCTTGAGTCACCTCTTTAGTTGTCCATCTCCTCTACCATCCTGGATGGGATACCATTAGGGACAACTACAAGTTGTGTGATAACAATAACATTGCTTAAGAGTGAAGCACATTCTACCCAAGATTATTCACGTAGAAGAAAATGGATTTATTAGAGGATGACTTATGTTGGATAACATCATATGAGTCTGGGAAGGCATGGAATGGGTCAGGTGCCTAGGCGCCTTAACACCTTTTATTAAAAACGAATTTGAAAAAGCATATAACAAGTTCAAATGATCGTTCATCCCACCACGAGGGATTTGGGCCCCTCTTTTTGGGTGCAATTGAAACTATGTTCACATAAGCCTTGGCCTGCCTATCCATTAATAAACACAAGTCATAGACTCATAAGAGGTGCACATTTTTGTTCAAAACTTCAATCTGCTTAGGATGTCTTGTGGTACCCTCCCTTTATGTGATGGTAGTTGAAGCTCTAGGATATTTGCTTGCTCACAAAGTGGGGCAAGGACTCATCAAGGGTATTCCTCTCACCAAACTTGAAAATGGCACTCTTTGTAGATGACTCCTTCCTCGCCATTCTTATGGAGAAAGAATCTGTGGATAATACTATGGAACACCATCAAACTTTTTGTACAACTTTTGGTTTAAAATTCAACGAGCAAAAACTCAATGCTACAAGCAAAGTCCCTGTGACATCCCTAATTGGTTGTCAGCCCAATGGCAGTCTTGGCTTCAACCAAGTTAATTTTTTAAGTTTCTAGGAATCCATTTTGCTTATCACACTTGGCTTAAGGATTTGCGGACGATGGTTATTCGAAGGGTGGGAAGATAAATGGCAAATAGCTAGCTAAAGCCTTCGCCTTGGCCATGTGTCTCAAATATGCTCCAAAATCTTGGTTGCCACCCATCTTTACTACTACTAGGGCATACCAAAGATACGAAATATCTCTCTAGAGCTTACTTTAAGAAAATATTAAAGGAAGAAGGGGCTTTCATAGAGTTAATTGAAATAATTGTTGCATTCTCAGAAAGGTGGGCTGGGGATCATCAAAACTCATACTCAAGCCCTAGCTTTAGGTTCCAAATGGATAACCCAAGCCCTAAAAGGAATGGAGGCCTAGAAGTTGCTCTTACATAAGTGTATCAGTCGAGGAACTCTTCTGGAAGGAAGTCATCGTCATGTTTAAATCTACAAACTTTAGTTGTCACCCCACTCAAGTTAATTAAAGCAACTTTTGTTGCTCAAAGCATATGAGAGGCTTGGGAAGCTATTAAGCCCTTCCTAAATTGGAGAGGCTAGGGATTCAGATTTGGCCTCTCTTTCAAGGAGTATTCTATTGAGTAGTCATTATCCTCTTACACAAAGACAAGACTCTAATTGAATCACATGGTTATTAGCCCTGAGCTTCTTCAAAAGAGGAATTAGAACTATACTCGACAACTTTGACTCTCGGACAAGAGACCAACTCCCTTAGCTTGAGCTAAAGGAGAGCTTTAGATTTTCCAACTCGTATAACACTAGGGAATGGCACCGTGCATAAAGAGCCTCTTACTGATTCCCAAGACCCTTATATTTGATCTAGACAATTTCAATGGAGTGAGCAAAGGCCTCAATAAATAGTTGATTGGGTTGCACAATTGGCCACACAACCCTCTTAAACAACCATTAAATGACAAATTTCTGACTCTAATGCTAGCAATTTCTAAGAAAAAGAGAAACAACGTGAAAATGACAGGACAAGATGATGTTATAAACTTATACCTCATGTGAAGCTAACAAAAGATGGGTGGGAGCCTCCAAAAACGATAAGGTTGATCCTCCTCCATATGTAGAGCTAATTTTATCAATGACTTAAATAAATCTTCATAACATTTGATGTTATGCCTTTTGTGCCTTAATGGCAATCTTTTGGGGACACTCCACTTATATGTTGTATGCCAAGTGGCATTGTATTTTGTTGAATAATCTAGGGTAATTTTGGTAGCTTTTATGACTCTTACACTTGCTTTACTCTAGCTTGTGGCAACCATCCAAGAGGCCCTTTTTTTGTAAGAATGTCCTATGTGTACATACATTGTAATTATTAATAGTTAAAGGAAGTATTTTAACAAAAAAATATCCTTTTTAATTTAGTGCTTTTTTGTCAATATTTCCCATAGTCAACTCCCAAGTATATTTGATCCAGTTGCAAAGAAGCTTGCGAACAATAGAGATGTTATTTTTGTTGAGTCTCCTTCTATGGATTTGCCTACTAGTATAGAAATATGTTTAGGGATATATGCTCCCAAGAATTATGAAGTACGTGATACTTCAAAAGGCAAGACCTTGAGGCATCCCCATCCATCATTCCGACCATAAGAGGGGGTATATATGAATTTCATGTTTCCAACTTTCGCCCCATAGGCCATTATTCAAATTCATATCCAATTTAAGCTGCCCATGGGCAACATAAACTACGAAATACATGTACAGGTGCATGAATATAAAAATGCAGCAGAATTAAAGCCATATATACACACACATCATGTATCAGTATAAACAAACATATTCATCATAGGAAGTAAATATAATCATTTTACATTCATAGACAAAGAGAATACTTATCTTTAACAGAAGAATATCCAAGCAACTGGCTGTGTAAGCGATTTTCCACCCAACCGTAGGTATCAGCTATTGATACCACCCCCAAGCCAGGCTATGAGACCACCAAGGTGAAGGAAACTCCTATAGGCTTCTCTCTCTTAGCCCAAAACCCATTTTCTCTCATGCTTAGCCACATTGCTCACCACTGAGCAATTCCAGGAATCTCACTCAGCCATCCCAGCCATGGCACTCTCTTCTACTGCCCCACACAACACAAAGAAAGCATTTCCCTTCACTGCTCCAGAGTTCTCTCAAGAAATCCAAACCTTACAGTGCTTACCACTATGTTCAAAAAGAGTCCAACATGTTGTATGCTATTCGAGAACCTCCTGTAACATCAATTCGTGACTTCTCAAGCATCCAGGAGCAGCAAATACACAACAGGTAAAGGTTCCTATCTCACCCAACCATCCTCTTCACTCTAATGTCTGCAATTTTCTCTTCACGGAATACGTAAAAATCTGCATGGAAAATTGGTGATAGACTCCAAAGGAAATGAAAGGATTGGTGAAAAGACAACTAACATTACTTCTTATCATAGAAGGAAGGACCTTACAATTGTTGTAAAAGTATATTCATCCCATGCTTCCATAACTACATGAAAAGACTCTTCCCACCAACCTCACACATGCATTCAATGAAAGTCAAAAGAAAGTAATTGGCTCATTTAAGGCACATGGCAGCAATGGATGAGTTCTAAGGTTGACACTTGGCAATAGAGGATTTAATCTCCCATAGGCCCCCCTTTCCCTCTAGTGAAATCATAGCTCCTCTAGTGCTCTTTACACGGCCATCGTGGACCATTTTCTTATTTTCCAACATAATATTTACATAGCTTCATGACAAGCCAACCACATGGCCCATCTAAAAATATTTACATTATACATGCCTAGCCATTCACTAGTCGGGCCTTCACCTTGAGCTCTGACCTAGGAATCCATACTAGCATATTTACATCATTTACATAATATGATTTAATAAATTCCAAGGTCAAAATTCGAGGTATTACAGACCTAGTGCTTCATAGAGTGTGTTGGTGAGGCGAGCACTAGTAAAAAATAACCAAATGGTATCATGATAATGGTACGGAAGCCAACAAAGAGGTAGTGACTCTAGTAGATAATGGTAGACGAAATAGGTCTCCAAAGCCAAGAGATTTTCTCCAGGTAAAACTTGCATTGATGAGAGAGGTAATCAATACTCAAGAGTCCACATCCTTTATTGAAGCAAATATAAAGCGGGAGTGAGTAGGATCAATGAAAGTTGATTATGATGCCTTAATGCAAAAAAACACCTGGGAATTAGTGGAATTGCCAAAGGCATGCAGAGAATTGGTTACAAATGAGTTTTCAGATTAAAAATAAATAAAAAATAAAAAATCACGGTAGCATTGATCATAAGCATAAGGCAAGAGTGTTTGCCAAAGGTTATTCTCCACAAGAAGGATGAACTATGAGGACAGATTTGGACAAACAAACAAACTGGTTACAATCAATATGTCAGAATTTCTGGAGTTTTCACCGTGTTGGGAGTTTAGTTACAATCAAGTTAATTGCAGCTTAATTTGGCTGAAATTTTCATCTGATGGATGTTAAAAGTGCCTTCTTGAACAGAAATCTTGTTGAAAAAGCATATATGCAGAACAACCAATAAGTTTTTTTGATACAAAAATGCTTCCTTTGACTATTAATATATGCAAAATGTCATATCCTTAAGACCGGACACTAACTGATACAACTAAAAGTGAAGGAAAAAAATGAGCACCTGAGAACTTCCACCGCAGCTAGGGTTTAACCCTAGCTGTTGCCTCTCTTACTAGATTCGACCATGAAATTGTTCTCTGTTGATTTCAAGGTTCACATAGTAGCGGCTTGATATATGTTGGCTCTCTAATAGCTTGCTCTTCCCCATGGATTCAGGTATTCTCTTACAGTTTTGTATTTGCTCTAGCATGGATTTATCATCTGAGCTAGATGCATTTAATATAATTGGGAAGCTTTTGATTTTATTATGTTGAGGCAAACAAAAGGCTTGGTCTCAAGAAGATTGCAAACCCAAGAGGGAAATATGTCAAAAAATCTATAAACACTCCCTTGCTCAAACTAAAATCTCATTCAGTTCGTGATAATGCTACAACATATGCAGAGAATGCCTTAGTGGGCAAGTTTATTGGCCATTGGCCAAGCCCTAGTTCAATCGACCATTGGGTTCAAGAAAACTAGGCTTCAAAGTTGAAAGGAAGGTATCGGGTTTTTACCAATGGAAGAGGTTTCTTAATATTCCTGTTTGAGTTCAACGGAGAAAAATATATTATCTTCAGATCTAATCCTTACTTCTTGGATTCTAGAGGAATGTTTCTTTCAAAGTGGTCTTTAGACTTTAATCTTGATTAAGATATAACCACTGCCCCAGTCTTAGATTTTTTGGGACAAGATCAGGTTGTAGGAAATTGGAGATGGCTTGGGGAAATTTACTAAAGCAGCAGAACAACAGAATGGTCTCTTTTCTTATGCCCGCATTTGCATGGAGGTAGACTTGGAAAAAGGGTTACCAAAAGCCATTCAGCTTCAAAAAGATAACTGGTCTTATTATCAGCCTTTAGATCCCTTTAAAATTTTAAATGCAATATTTGTCATGAGTAGGGTGTAATATACCTAGGGGAGGATAATATGGGGTACCTCCCTCAAGCAAGGTTACAAAAACCGGACTGGTTTAGGGAAAACCGGCCGGTCAGACCAGTTCCGGCACCTTTCCAATCCGAACCCCCCGACTAACTGTTTTTTACTGGTTCCGTACCGAACCGGTCAGAACCAGTCAGTTCCGCTCGGAACCGGTTTTCAAGAAGAAACTGGTCGGTCCGTACAGCAGCCATACGGCCGACCAAAAACAATTTTTTTTTATTTTTTTTAAAGATAAAGGGAAGTGGGTCTTGGGGGGATGAACGTGGACAACCCTAAACACTCTCACGAAGCTATAAAAAGACCCCCACCCCCTCTCTTTCACTCACACTATTCATTGGAGTCTTTCCAATATTTGAATTCTGAGTTTGTGCTTGGGGGTCTTGAATCTTCAGTTCCTTGAGTGTTGAATGTTGAGGGTCTTCGAGCTGGTTGTTAGGCTGATTTGAAGGGAGGATTGAAGGAGTATTTTGTGGAGTGTATGGGCTGAATTGTTTTGGAGACATTTGCAGCAGATTTGGAGCAGATTTTGAGTCCACTCAAGGCTGAATTTATTGGGCAAATTTGGAGGCGTCTCTTCAAGGTATGTAAAATGAGCCACGTATTCCTTTAGTTCTGTAGTGATTAGTCTCTAAAAATTTGAAATCGCTTTTTTCATAGGATTTTAAAATGTAGGGTTTTACTTTTTATTTGCAAATTTATATTACTTTCCATGGCTCCCAAAGATAGAAAAGATCCTGAATGGGTACACTGTCAATTAGTTGAGGGGAAAATGGTGTGTAACTATTGTCAGAAGGAGGTTGGTGGGGGAGGTATACATAGGCTGAAACAACATTAGCAGGTGCAAGGGGGAATGTAAGACCATGCCCAAAAGTCTCTGATGACCTGAGAGCTGAGATGCTTGGTCGTATTGAATCCTACCAAGCTGAAAAAGCCAGAAAAGAGAGGGTCCAAAAAGAGATAGGGAGAAGTTGTAGCTCTGATTTTTCTGAGAGAAACCCTAGTTTTGAAGAATCCTCTAGTTTTCCAAATCCTACTCATGATCCTTATATCATACCTAGGGAAGAAAATGTTGTTGGTGGTGGTGGTGGTAGCAGTACATCCCAATTTAAAAGGCCCCGTGGCAACCTTGAGTCTTTCTTTCAGCCCCGCACTACCCCTAGTGCTGAGCCCACCATTGATGCCAAATGGAAGAAGGTGGAAAAGGAGGTTGCTTGGGAATTTATTGCTAGATGGTGGTATGATGCAGACATACTTTCAATGCTACAAGATCTGTTTATTATTAGCCTATGCTGGATGTTGTAGCTTCATGTGGTCCAGGCTTCATTCAAGGGCCCCAATTATGAGGATATTGAGGGGAACTTTTAAAAAATGAAGTGGAAAGAGTACAAGAATACCTATAAGAGTTCAAAAACTCATGGAGTAAAACAGAGTGCACGATCTTGTCCAATGGATAGACTGATACAAGGGGTCGCACCATTGTGAACTTACTTGTCGCTTTCCCAAAAGGAACTATGTTCCTTAGATCAATGGATGCATCTGATCAAGTGAAGGATGCACATTTACTATTTCGTCTTTTGGATGACGTAGTTCTGGAGGTGGGGGTGGAAAATATAGTACAGATTATCACAGATAATGCCTCCAACTATGTTGCAGCCGGAAGGATGTTAGAGGAGAAACATCCCACCATTTGGTGGACTCCATGTACAGCCTATTGTTTAGACCTCATGCTTGAGGATATTGGGAAAATGGAGTGGGTAAAAGAAAAAGTGTGTGGAACAAGCAAAATCCATAACAAGATACATTTACAACCACACATGGGTTTTGACCCTTATGAGAAAATGCACTGGTGGAAAAGAGCTTGCCAGGCTAGTTATCACAAGATTTCCAATACACTTTCTTACATTGGAGTCCTTGATTGAGCAAAAAGCCAACTTGAGGAAGATGTTCTCTTGTGATGAGTGGAATGCTTCTCAATATAGCAAGAAGGTTGAAGGAAAAGACATTTTTGACAAAGTCTATGAGAAAGGATTCTGGAAAAAGGCAGAGGAGATTGTACTTTTTAGTCAACCTCTTGTGAAAGTTCTGAGAATGGTGGATGGTGATAAAGCACCGATGGGATTTATTTATGAGGCCATGGATCAAGCCAAGGAGCAAATAAAGGATGCATATGACGGCAAAAGACAAAAGTATCTTCCTTTGTGGAAAATAATTGATGAACGCTGGAACAAACAACTCCATCAGCCATTACATGCTACAGGCTATTACTTGAATCCAAGGTAACTACTTTCAAAGTTTTTAAGTTATTTTATTAAATTTTAATTGCAAAAGTTTATCATCTTCTTAAATTGATCATCTGCTTTGTCTTGACTCTTCTAAAGGTACCATTACACAAAATATTTTGAAGCAGATGGGGAGGTAAAGGAAGGATTGTACAAATGCATTGAGCGCATGGTCTCTGATCCCAGTAAACAAGACGAAATCCACAGCAAGCTCTTGCATTTCAATGAGAGTCTTGGTATCTTTGGCATGGCTACGGCTATACGGTCTAGATATAAAGATCCTCCAAGTAATAATAGAATTTAGAAAGTCTTTAAAGTTTAGAATATGAGTAAAACTTTTTAATTCATTTGCTAATTTTTCTATCTTTACAATGTACATGCAGCATATTGGTGGCAATAATTTGGTAGCCAATGCCATGATTTGCAGAAGTTTGCAGTTCGAATATTGAGCCAAACATGTAGTGCTTCTGGTTGTGAACGCAATTGGAGTGTTTTTTAGCGTATACACACCAAGAAGCGTAACCGTTTAGAGCAAAAACGGTTAAATGATATGGTATTTGTTCAGTACAACCTTAGGTTGAGGCGCAACCAATTGCAGAACAAGACCCCTGAATCGTCTTCCATATTCCTGCATGATGGTGATGCCTCAGCAGATTGGGTTGTGGAGACTCAACCACCAACATTTGACACTGACAATGAAGACCTTTCATGGATGGATTTGGACCCACTTCCACAACAGTAGGATGTGGAAGGTGATGTTGGATAGGTGCCTTCTAGACCAGGGGACTCAAGTCAGGTGGCCCAAGCCCAGACTCCGCATATTGAGGATCAAGATGTAGATGATGGCTCAGAGACTGAGTTGGAGGCCTCTAAGCCTGAGGATTCAGATGATTATAATGATTAGATTGTTTAGTCTTTGACTCTAGTCTTTTTTATAGGCCATTTAGAGCCTTTTTGATGATGTATTTGGATTCAGACATGTATTGCACTCAGTGCTAACTGCTATTTTGATTCTATGTACTCTTATTTGCTATATAAATGAGATAGTTTTCATATTTTGTGTATAATGGTTTGAATTCACATGGATGCACATGAATATATATATAATTTTTCAAAATTTGAATATTTTATATATTTTTGGTGGACCGGTTTTGTGATCCAATTTTTTTCCGGTTTTGGTCCGGTTCTGGTTCACAGGGTCGGTCGGTTCGACCACCGGTTCGGTTTTTGTAACATTTCCCTCAAGGGGAATATATCATGTAATGTGTACCAAAGGGGGAATAATTAATGTAATGTAGCCATAAATAATGGAATAGGCCCACTCCGTAATTTTAAGGAAATAATATAATAATGAGGAGTTAGTTGGCATAGACCCCTAGGAAGACTACATACGGTCACTTAGCGAAAGTTTGTCCTATAGCTCTAGCTCCTTCCCCCTTAGAAGCCCCACCTAAAGCCTAAAGGTGATCAAGCTCCTTTCAATTAGTTGCTAACAAAAAGAAGAAGAATGAGGACCCCCTCCCTCTCATCCTAAGAAAACTTCCATCCCCTTAAGGTTCAATTGGTGTGAAAATTTAGGGGATGTCAAGGGAGTGGATGGAGATGATTTTGTCAAGAAACGGAGGGGAGTTTCAGCCACCCCCCAGCAGGATCAAATGTCACGCAAAGATACAATATCAGAGACACCGGTAAATGAGGACATCAGCGATGAGAAGGCCGAACCAAATGCATCGGAAGATGAACCAGCTTAAAAAGAAAAGGATCCAAAAGAGGTAATAGTTGTTCCAAATCAGAAAATTCCCTTCGAAGGGGATGCAGTTCAAGCTCAGGAAAATACTTCAGTGCATTTTCATGGAGGTAGACTTGGAAAAGGGTTACTAAAAGCCATTCAGCTTCAAATAGATAACTGATCTTATTATCAGCCTTTAGATTATGAACACCTTCCCTTTAAATGCAATCTTTGTCATGAGTATGGTGTAATATACCTAGGGGAGGATAATATGGGGTACCTCCCTCAAGGGGAACATATCATGTAATGTGTACCTAAGGGCAAATAATTAATGTAATGTGGCCATAAATAATAGAAAAGGCCCACTACATAGTTTTAAGGAAATATTATAATAATGAGTTAGTTTGCATAGACCCCTACGAATACTACACAGGTCACTTAGCGAAAGTTTGTCCTATAGCTCTAGCTCCTTCCCCCTTAGAAGCCCCACCTAAAGGTAATCAAGAAGAACAAGAATGAGGGACCCTCTCCCTCTACCCTTAAGGTTCAATTGGTATGAAATCTTAGGGGATGCGGAGGAAGTGGATGGAGATGATTTTGTCAAGAAACAGAAGCAGATTCAGCCATACCCCAGCAGGATCAAATGTCACCCAAAGATACAATATCAGAGACCCCTGTAAATGAGGAGATCAGCGATGAGAAGGCCAAATCAAATACATCAGAAGATGAACCAGCTTAAAAAGAAAAGGATCCAAAAGAGGTAATAGTTGTTCCAAATCAGAAAATTCCCTTCGAAGGAGATGCAGGTCAAGCTCAGGAAAATACTTCAGTGCATCAAGTTCACTCACCTGCTTCTTCAAAATCTCCATCTTATGCTGGAGTTTTGAAGAAATTCCCTCACAAGGGGAAGGAAATCAAATCAACAAAGATGAGAAAAAGAGACAGAAACTAATATTTCTTTGGGATATCAGAGCTCTCTCAACTCACTCCTAATTAAGGGAGGAATTGTATTTCAATCTAGTAAAAAATAATGTATTGTTTTTGTATTCAATTAGGCAATCAGTTTGTAAGACTTTACCCTTGTACGCAAGAAATTAGGGGTGTAGATGTAAGAGAGAGCATTGGAAATTCCCCTCCCTACATTTTGACAGAGGGATGAAAGACCTGCAAGTAGCAGTCAGCCTACTCAAATTTTGTAATGCTATGCTGTTCAGTTAGGCTGCAGCCATTTTTAATACAAAATATAACTGTTTCTGTTAAAAATATATATAAGCAAAATAGGTACAATTAGGGCATTTTTACCAACAAAGTGCATCACATGAACAGCAACCACAAACAAGATGAAAGTAGCCACCAGAAGATTTTATTGTCAGATCAAAAAAGGCATGTTTACAAGCTCATCAAGGACTTATAAGGTTTGAAGAAAGCTCTAATATCTTGGTCTATCAATATTGATAAACATTTTCAAAAGAATGGCTGGAGTCCTTCATACTTAGATTTGTACTTAAAGGTAAGCGATGGTGATATTGTTGTTTTAGTGTATGTTAATGATTTAACTATAATTAGCAGTTAGGTCCAATTAATTGAGGAAGTGAAAAATCAATTAAACAGGGCTTTTGAGATGAAAGACCTTGGCTTGCTTCATTGTTGTTGTCTGAAGACATAAATTAATATTTTTTTCACAGACAGAGTGAGAGAACTTCTAGAGAAGTTCAGAATGGTAGATTGTAACTTGTAAGGCTTCTTTTACCCCCCTAAAACACAGTTTAAAATTGTCTGCTAACAGTCATCCACCATCTATGGATGCAACCTTACATTAGACACCAGTTGGTCGTTTAATTTATCTTACCAACATTAGACTAGAATCTAGATCTCATCTTTGCAGTTGTGATGATTGCACACTTCATGAATTTGCCAAAAAGGGTCGATTGGAATGCAAAAAAAAGGATTCTTTGATGTAAACAGCATACTAAATTTTGGAATTGAATTTCGCATAACAAATAGTTTTCGATTGCATGATTACATGGGTTCAAATTAGGCAGGTAATGTGTACAGCATAAATTCCACTTCACTTCAAATTATGTCTTCAGTATTGATCTAGGAGCTGTTTCGTGGGTTATGAAAAAGCAGCCCATAGTTGCAATTTCATCCACAAAGGTTGAACACGAAGTTGCAGTCAGTGCAACTTAGGAAGTGATTTGGCTAAAAAAGCTACCAAGAATGGTACGTAACACCAAATTAAATCTGGGTATTGTACATGTAAAGATCATACTGCTTATATTTTCATTAAGCCTCTCAACGGAGGATAAATTTGTAAAACTTAGGGATCTGCTCAATGTAAAGGCCAACCAAATGCCCTCTAAGTGTGCTGTTAGAGCTAATGGACATTCAGTGTTAGGTGGGCATTAGACTATAAAGTTACGTAGTATAACAACAATGTGATGATGTGTAACTATAATAAAGTTATGTTGATTATTAATTTATTAGTGATTAGGTCAATAGCAAGGACAACCACCACAATACACAATTCAGTACAACCATCAACTCCATTATGTATGCATTTCACGATTAATAAAAGCATCAATCAAGTACTGCATTTCTTTCTTCATCCATCTAAATTCTCTCTCTCCTCTTGTAAGTTTGACAAACAGAGATCAACTGGGTCTAGCCCAAGCAATTATGAGGAGCGTTATCCTCCACACCTAGGTTCAATTCCCACAAATGAAATGTTGAGCTCTTTCTTAACAAGTATAGTATTGTAACTTGTAACATCCTTGAGCCCTGTGTTGACAGAGCCTCGAGCTTCTGCAAAATCCAATTTACCCTATGTACCATTCTCAGAATGAGGGAAAGTGCCTGGTGGATTTCACTAGGATGTGTATTTCACGAATATATTAAATTTAAAAGAAAGAACAGTTCAACAAACAGATGAGGCACATGAGAATACTCTAATACCAATGGAGAGGAGCAGTGATAGAAATATATAAATACATTTATTTATTAATGAAATAACAATGAACACAAAGATAATGATTGTGCTTGAAAGTTATTGCCATATTTATAGAATTTTCAAATGGGTTGCCGTTGTATATCTTTGTTATTACTATTTAAATTTTATATCATCTATTATTGAATTTAGTTACACAACCAAAAGCATCACAATATAAACTCAATATATTTAATCATGGGTGGAAAGGAATTAAAAATAAATTTGAGAAAGAGAAGGATAATACAATATGGCTATCTACAGGAGACATTGGAATTGCACTACACACACTAGAAGAAAAAAAAAAATGTCTGTGTCTATATCCAAGGAAAAGTAACATAACTTTAAGCCGGATCGAAAATGCATTAAATTCCCCATATATATCTTACGTGGACTGAATAGAAGAGGGCATGCCATTCACAATACTTGGTGATGAACACCCAAAGCAATAGCCCAAAACATGCAAATTCATTTGGCCTGTCCATGCAGGTATAAGCACTTTGATACAATTTTCTTTCCAATCAGATTCACAGCTTCAAGATCCTCTTTGTAAAAAAAAATTGAGAAAGAGAAGGATAATACAATATGGCTATTTACAGGAGACATTGGAATTGCACTACACACACTAGAAGAAGAAAAAAAAGAAGAAAGTCTGTGTCTATATCCAAGCAAAAGTAACGTAACTTTAAGCCAGATCGAAAATGCATTAAATTCCCCATATATATCTTAGGCAGACTGAATAGAAGAGGGCATGCCATTCACAATACTTGAAGATGAACACCCAAAGCAATAGCCCAAAACATGCAAATTCATTTGGCCTGTCCATGCAGGTATAAGCACTTTGATACAGTTTTCTTTCCAACCAGATTCACAGCTTCAAGATCCTCTTTGTAAAAATTTCTATAGGGGATGATACAGCAAAAAGATCATAATCAACCTAGTAAATTCAGTGTGTCAAATTATATCTCAAAAATGAAATGTGTATTATGAGTCCATATAAGTGATGAATGCCATTAAGAAGATCCATCCCTAAAATCAAACATAATCCCAACACAGTTGCAATATATACGTACTGAAAGCGAGCAGGTTTGCTGCAACGGACACAAACTAAAGTAGATTCGCCACCATCAGTTGCCGACCCTTCCATTTTGACCTATGTACTTCAAGACCGCTCTATTTCAGCATATATTAAAAATGATATATATTCATAGTTGAACTGTAGGAACTTAGGAAGTCAATCAACAATAAATTTCAAATGTGATATAATGAAATAGAAATTGATGTGAAACATCCCAGACATTGTTTTAGAAAAAATAACTAGATATCTAGATTATTCAAATGGAATTGAATTAACATAAATGCTGGAAAGAGACTTACCTTTATTTAGACCAATCTGGCATAAACTGTGATAAATATAATTTGCCACAAAGTGGTAAAGTACCCGAAGCAAATGACACACCTGCATGTGATAATAAAACAAGAACTCTAATATTAATCATATTTCAATATTTCATTGCTAAGCACTTTCATATGTAAACACTAAGATCACTTGTCAAACAGCCATGGAATGATAGCTGAAATTCCAATATTTACACACTAAAGCCCTGCAAAGAAGTAAACATCGTTTAATACGAAAGCTTTTGCAGATATAACTGCCTGTGATAGGATTCAGCCACAAGCTTTATATAATGGGTGAAGAGGGAAATAGGCAAGAATAGCTAGCTTAATGCCATAATACATATGCCAATAGCAGCGAACTAAAAAATTTCAAAATTAGCTCACCAAATTAGAACAAGTCAGTTAAAAGCATAAATGATAATAAAAAAATGTAGGGAGCAAAACAATCATAGAAGATCGGTAGTCTGATTAAAGACATCCAGTGGATATAAAAGAGCAAAAAACTTAACGAAAAATGTGAAAGAAAAAACTATAGTTCATTGATAACTTTGTAAATTGCAAGATCTAGGCATGTAAAGGCATATCATCGGTCCAGTGGTTGGTTCAAAGGCACAAGAACCCTGCATGCTATTCAAAGCCAAAACTGAGATACCTACTAGACATGCAATGTATATCTAATGGACTATTCAGACTTAGTATTGGTTAAAATTCCCTGCATGTTCCACATTTTGCCATTCGTAAACAGTGACAATTAGACATGACCCATTAACAAGTTTATGCTCGCTTTCAAAATTTCTAAATAATTGTTTTAATTCCTGAAATTAATCTCAGTGAGCTAGTTCAACAATTTCAGTTTCTCTTTGGCACATGTCACGACTCGCAATTATGATTTCTATCTTCGGCGCAAATTTCTGCTTTTACTGTAAGTTCACCTCTTTTTCTTCAATCTGACAAGTAAACTTCAATCTTGCAAATTTATCTTTGTGTTAAGGAGCAAGTGCTTGTTTTTTACATTGGACTTTTTCTGATCTATCTTATATTTTATTAATACACATGAAATACATCATATAATCATACATCAGCTGGCATACACAGGGGATTACTCCTCCCTACCTAGCCAATGATGGCTAGCATTTGCAATTTGACATCAATACCAAAAGTCATATCTTTTCTGAATAACCTTATCCTTGCTGAAAACTGTATTGCTAAATCAGATTGTAAGTTCGGAATTCACCTTTATGGAGCAGAGTGGATTCAAGTAGTGGGCATCACTTATTCCACTACGCGAGAAAGAAATATCCATCAATTTGAATTAATGTTTTATATGTGTTCTCTGTCCGAACTGGTTTGAAGTTAAGGTATTAATTTGGCAACGCTGATCTCAACCACTAATCCACAACATAACAGACATTCCAATCAATCTTTGTGATTTTTTATTGTATTCAGTACAATTTTTTACATATCTTCCCATATTTCCCTTTTTTTCATGCTATGGCATCTCCTGTGTCGTTAGTACATGGCAACTAAAGTGTTGACTGATAGCTTAGGGGTTCACTCTGTATACTGTGTAGAAAAGTAACGAATACTAAACAGCTTAAACCTAAAAACTAAAACAAAAGGAGCGGATCAACACTAAGCATGAAGAAAAACTAAAGTTCTGATTTTTTCAAAAGAAAACCTTCATTCAAGGAACGCATCTAGCGCCCTGCAAATTCAAATTTAAAAACCTTAGGCTTCGGAATATGAGGGTTTTTAATCTATCGGCAAGTAAATACATGGTTTACCTTGGAATGAAGAATTGTATGCCCTCGCTAGCTTTCAGACTTCAAAGATTAGATTTGTATCTTCTCTGGGGTTGGTTCTTTCCGTTCCTGAAAAAGCTCTCACACTTATGGCATTCCGAAATACGGTGGCATACATGAATACCTAGGGGGAGAGTTGAATAAGTATTTCCAAAGGAAAAGGAAGGTCGTCTGTCCAAAACACTTTCCAAGCACACTTCTTTTTATTAAATTAAGGGGGGTGGAGAGCTATTTTTTAGTTAAAATAGTACAAAACGCCTGAATGTTTGGAATAAGTGGTTTATTAGGGTTTTTTTTTAAAGAGTTTTAGTTGTTCAGTTTTCAAGAGTTAGTAAATATAAGAAAGAGGAATGAATTTTGTTTCTCAACGGGAACCTTAAAGCAGGTTCATCTCCACGAGAGGTTTTTGATTAAAACAATTTAATTGGATATTTTTAGTTTTATATGGGATGAATGGGTATTGAATCGATTATTTTAGAGTTTTGAGTGTTCAACCAAGCTTTTAGTGTTCAATGTGTTGGTGTCTCTTTTTTAAATTAGAAATAGAAAATAAACAAAAATTCAAAAAATTGGGGTTTTCCATTGATGTGGTGATACCGGTGTTATAGTGGATATGTTGCAAAATTGAGACTACAAAGTTATTACACATGTTAGGGGACAATAGAGAGATTGAATGGCATTGATTAATTAAGGTCCTTCCACTGCAATACCAAGTTTTATCTTTGATGTATGCCATTGATGGACTCTCACACCTTGTATTGACTTAGTTTTTGGTATCATTTGGTTAAGGTTATCAATGTCGTCATTATATGTCATCTCCCCTCTTTCACGTGGATTGTCCCAACCTGCATAATAATACTATGAGCAAGTTTGCTTTATTAGAATTTTAGAGATAATTATTGCACATTTCAATCGTGAAATCGCTTCACAACTATATGAAGGCTTGAAGGTGCCCAAAGCTTCTTCTTCCATTCATTCTTTTGAGTTGCTCCAAGAGATGAGGTTAGCTTACCAATCACCGAATCTTGTTTCACGAGTGTGCAAAGAGACCATAAGAGTGGGAGCAAAGATATAATGCAAATAAGCACAACGAGGTATTGATAATGTTGAGTTCGATCATTGGTAAGGAGATTTTGTAAGCGAGGAACACAATTTGAACACTTTTTTATTCAACAAATAAGAATTCTTTTGTTTTTGCATTCTTTCACTAAGTGTGGTCCTCAATGTAGCTAGGGCTTGTATTTTGTAGCTCAAGAAAGTAATTGCATTGGACATGAACAACTATGATAATGATGGGTTTCTTGTTGGAATGTACAATATTAATATTACATGTGTAATGATGTCTAGCGTGATGTCGTAAGACATTATGATGCCTTATCTTGCAAAGAAAGGCATAAATGTCTCTATCTTAAATGATTTATCCCACATGCATCGTGGAGAAATATTTTCCTATTACTATCCATTATATAATGAGGTGGAAAATCATTTATCCCACATGTATTTTGGGATGTTATTCTTCCATACCTCTAATTATATAATAGAGGTGAAGAAGAGCATTTGGGCATATATTGTGAATTATATTGTAAAGTTGTGAAGCATATGTGGAGTGAATCTCAAGTGTAAGATTGGATATTTCTAAAAAATAAGAAGGCAATACTTTCTCATGGATGTTTCCACATTTGGGTTTTACCACGTATATTTGGTGTATCATTTCTTTTCTCTTGTCTCTAGTTTATTACTTTGATTATTGTTGCGTGTATGAATAGAAGACCAGACTAGTAGATTCTGGCTATTGATTTGCATGTTAGCAAACATATTGTTGTATGTTCATGCATATTCTCAACATTCTAACATGGTATCAAAGCTAGTTACTATGTTCTACCTTCTTTAGTAAATTTTTGAATTTTTTTTTACAAGCAACAATTCTTCAATTTTGTTGGGGTTCTCCATATCTAGTAGATTTTCCATTACATCTATCAAACCCTTGTGGTTATTTTTTATATCGAAGCATTTGCTATATGTTTGAGAATTTTTTCTTCAAACCTTAACCCCCCACCATTTCATTTTCATAATTGTTTTAGAATTTTTTCAAGTTTTTCTTGATTTTTTATGTAGATATAAGTTAAAATCCCTTGAATACTAACTTGTTATCAAGGATTTATCTTTCTTGCAATAGATTTGTTGTTTGTTCGGCTCTGGTTTTGTTTTGTTACGGGTTTCTGCACAGGACGGTGATTGGTTTTACAACTTTCGGTTTTCGGACAATTTCAGGCAGTTTAGGGTAGACACGCACCTTTTGGTATGAGGAAGCGCATAGACACTTACCTTTCCTTAAGTAAAAGCACTTGCACACACACCTATGCTCTAGAAAAAGTGTGCGGGCCCTATTTTGAGCAAAATTTTCGTTGAAACCGATTTTTTGTTCGTTGTTTCTGTACAAATTTGACAGTTAGTTGTTGCTAGGCTTTGGGTTCGGTGAGAAATTTATGGTTTTATTCACTTTTATTTTATATTTTAGCTTTTGTCTTGTTGCATTAAGGTTTAGTTTCTTGATTCACCATTATGAGTTATGAAGTAGCTTATGTTCCTGAATTAATTGATACTAACTATCTCTCTTGGAAGAGAAAGATGATTGACATTCTCAAGAGTAACAATCTATGGCGCTTAGTTAAGGGTGATCAAATGAAACCAACCGATGCTAAAGACCAAGATATCTGGGAAGATCGATGTGATCAAGCAAAAAGATTCATTAGACAAGTTGTTTTGGATAGTTTACATGTACATATTGAGGCTAAGAATAACCTAATTGAGGTATGGAAAACCCTATCTTCTTTATTTGATAAAAGTGATGATGTTTCTACTTACTATCTTGAAAAAAGAATTCGTGAGTTAAACCCTATAGGTTTTGATAGAATAGAGTCTTTTCTTGCTGGAATTAAAACGTATAATGAAAAGGTTAAATAATCGGGGTAAAGATTAGAAGAAAAATGATAATGCTATTATTATTCTTGTAGAACAAAAGTTACCTTCATGTTTTGATATGTTCATCCAAACTAGGAATATAACCATTGAAATGTCTAAAGGCACTATGATACCCACTTTTGAAGATTTTTGTAAAGGTTTGATATGCAAGCAAGATATTAATTGCTTATGGTCAATCATCTAATAGTAAAGCTCTAATGGCACATAGTAAAAATAATCCTAATATATTTTTTAATAAAAACCTCGAATCACATATTCAAAGATCATCCCCTCACTCTTCTAACGATGATGCTTCTAACATGGTATCTAATAAAAAGAAAGTGTATAATCCTTGTAAGTATGGTGGGAAAACCAACCACCCTAGAAATATTTGCTTTAAATAGAGACATGAACTTGCTAAAGCCAAGAATAAGTTTTCTGAAGAACAACAAGTAGCCCTGTAGCCCTGTGTGCCTATTATGTTCACCTTAGTAAATATTCTTATAATGTGGAATGGATTGGATTATGGTGCTTATAATCAAATGACCGATACAACTTCTTTATTTATGGCACTAAAATGCACACATCACGTAAAGTATCTATTAGTGATGATAAATATATTTCAGTAGTAGGATCTAGTAATGTTAAAGTTCCTAATGGTACATTGGAATATATATATATATTTTTTATGTTCAAGGAATGCCCATCAATTTGATTTCCATTTATCGTGCTTGTTGGAAAGGTTATAAATTTGAATCTTGGCCTAATAAATATGTGTTAAAAGATATTAAGCATAACTTCAAATTTGTGTCTTATGGTCTTCTTGATCATAATGTTGGATTATATAAGTTTATTGGTTTTAATTCAGACAAAAATCAAGATTTGTATTCCTATGTTGCTCATGTTGATAAACAAAGAAAATGATGGCATGAAAGATTAGGTCACTTGAATTATGGAAAAATGCAAATGATGCCTAAAATGGTACTTGGCTTACTGTCGATTTCTTCCACTAAAGGTGTTTGTGAAGGTTGTGTGCTTAGTAAACATCATAAGGAAATGTTTGATAAAGATAAAGCTTGCCCTGATAAGGAACCATTGCAATGCATTCATAGTGATATTTGTGGTCCTCTTGAAACTCCCTCTTTGTCTTGTGCAGTCTATTCTCTTACTTTTATTAATGACCTTAGTCGTAAATCTTGGGTTTATTTTTTGAAACATAAAAGTGAAATCTTTGGTATATTTCAAGAATTTAAATCCATGATTGAAAATGAATCTGATAAAAGTACTAAGACTTTGAAAAATGATAATGGGCGGGATTCAAAGGAATTTAATGCATATTTATCTAAGCATGGAATTCAACATCAAAAGAGTGTTCCTTATACACCTGAACAAAACAAGGTAGATGAAAGGAAAAATAGGACTTTGGTCGAAATGGCTAGATGTATGTTTTATTCTAAAGGAATATATAAACATTTTTGGTTTGAAGCTATTTGTTGTGCTAACTATATCTTGAATAGAGTCCCTACCAAAGCAGTTTTGTAGGTTATTCCTGAAGAAAAATGGAATGGAAGAAAACATGATATTAGTAACTTTAATATATTTGGCAGTGAATGTTGGGCACATATTTTGGATGAAAAGCGAAAAAATTTGGTGCCCAAGTCTCATAAAATGTATTTTCATTGATTATTGTGAGGATTCCAAAGCATACAGGTTGTTTAATCCATCTAGCCAAGGTGTTATCATATAGTGAGATGTTCAATTTAATGAAGTCTCTCCTCCTCTTGAGTCTATCGAACTTCATATTACCTTGAACTTGCCTTCATCTTATGTACTCCTATATCTATTAACCCTTCCTCTACTTTTGTGCCTACCCTTAATCATAGTTCACCTTCTTCTTATTCAAGTGATCCACTTGAGTGTTTTGAAGATACTAGTGTGGTTCCTAACACTGCTCCTCTTCCTGTCTCGGCTCGGAAAACTCCTGAATCTGCAGGTTCTGAGATTGGTATTCCTTTCAATACTCGTCAAACTATATCTGATTTTGTTTTATGACTAAAGTATTGGCCATAGATAATCTCTCTACCTATGCTCAAGCTAAATATAAACTTTAATGGAAGAAATCCATGACTGCTAAGTATAACTCGTTAATGAATAATAAGAATTAGACTCTTGTTCCCCTTCCTCTTGGAAAAAATTTAGTTGGATGTAAGTCGATAGATAAAACAAAGTTTATTGCAAAATGACAGATTAAAAAACATAAAGCCCGGTTAGTAACAGAAGTGTTTTCTCAACAAGAAGCTATAGACTATACTGAAAACTTTTGCTCCAGCTGTTAAAAGTAACACTATAAGAACCATACTTTTTGTTATGATATTTAGACACTTAGGAGTTAGTTAAGATCGACTTGTTATAATGTATCTGTTAGGTAAAGTGTGTTTCTTTAGTATGCATGTGTACATTTGTAATATGATGGTCACACTATGTAATTAACATAGAGTGATCCAACGGTTCATCTTCTCCTCAATCTTAACGACCATTGATATGTGGCTTAGCACCTGATTGGTCCATGATCTCTATTTAAAGAACATGGAGGGTCATTTTCTCATTGATCAATTACAAGAAGCTCATTTGTAACATTTGTTTTCTCTTTTGCATAATAATATTACCTCGAGTATCTATTTGGATGGGGTTGTGGAGTGTTTCTCTCTTTGAGGGTTTAAACCACGTAAAAGCATTGGTGTGTTATTTTGATATGTTTGTGTGAGTAGTTGTTCAAGGTGTTCAGTCTCTTGGAAATATCATGTGTAGTCGAATATGGTATAAGATCTCTTATGAAGTTTCGCTTCTGTTGGTGATCTAGATCTTGAATTAGTGTTGCCGAGGTCGTCAAATGATTTCTAATTATGATATTTCTAGGTATTTCTAGGCTATGAGAAGTGTTCCATTGCATCCATTCCATAACATTGGTTTTTTAGACAAAAATGATTATGGAATTATATTAAGAAAACAGTGATTGGATCACTGGAACAGATACAAAATTCTGGCTTATATAATTGCCAATCAGTTTCGAATTTGAAGCAAACAGAAATATCATATTCAAATAACTAGAATCAACAAGTCCCTTTCCAAACCAGCACCACCATCAAGTAACGCCAACTCACTAACAAAGGGACTGTCTTCACGGTTTACCCAGAGAATGAGCCATTTGTAGAAGCTGCCAATGACTGCTTGCTTATTTAAGCGCCTTAACCTCACACTCGGCATGTTTAAGACAGCTCGTCTATCCTCCAATAGAGTGGTGTAGATAATCTTCCTGGATGGCATCGGTCTACAGGTGCATTGTAGGATCCGTAGCTTACCATCCGTCCTATGCTACAGGCTCCAGATAATAATATTTTCATACATGCGATCCTTCGAATGATCCCCCAATTTAATGGAGATGGACCCCTTGTGCATCGTGATTAACAGATAGCTCATTTGTGTTAAGATGGATTGCCTCACTGGTGGCCAGATCTGGCTTAGAGTTCAGTTCGCGCAAAATATGAAAGAATTTAAGATTTTGGAAAGAGCGAGAGATAGGTTTGATTCTTTGCTTGAATTATCAATTAAGAATCTCTGAAAACCATAGCTTCATCCACGTCAAGACATTTCAGTTGTTTCATTCCTTGCCACAATCCATGGGCTTCTGCCATATTATTTGTTTCGATTCCAATGTTCCAGGAGTAATTTATTTCAGTATTTTCCTCGGGATTGTAGATAACCCCTCCCCCTCCTGCAGCCCCAGGATTCCCTTTCGAAGCTCCATCAAAAAACAACTTGTAAAGTTTCCTTTCCTTTCTCCAATTGTCAAACTGAAATTGATCAAGCCTTATCTCCCAGACTTCATGCTACCGGATTGCAGGAGCATTGCTAGCAGCTAGAACTTTGAATGATGATAACCAAACTGATTCTTATGATTGAAGAGGGAGCTTGTTATTAGGAAGTGGATGCACCTGAAGATAGTCCCCAATAAGGGCCTGAAGTTTGGATGCCACTTGTGTTGGAGTGTGATCAATTTCTCTAAAAATTCTTTTGTTCCGCTCCAGCCAGATCTCCCAAACTATAAATTTTGGCAGAGTTAACCAACAGTGTTTGAAACCAACCTTATGTGACAGAGATCCCAAGTTAATTTGATCCCAAGTGCTGAGAAGCATCGGGATACTGTCTAGTAGTGTTACAATGCCAAACCAGGGTGCTATCAGTGAATCCCAAACTTACAAAGCGAAAGGGACATTTTAGGAATAAATGTGAAATGGTTTCTTTTCTCTCTCGACATAGTGGACAATGGAAGGGGCCGACAAACCCTCTTTTTTCCAAATTGTCACCGGTGAGGATGCATCCATGAGCTAGAGTCCACACGAACATATCCACTTTGGGTAGACTTCTGTAGTTCCATATTTGATTCCAAATAGCGGGATTTTCTGGGACATTTGGGATTGCAGAGAAGCGGTTGTACCCTTGAGCAGAGGTGTAAGAACATGAATTGGTACCCCATCCTCTTTTGTCTTTTGTAGATTTTGCAATGGGCACTAAACCTTGTAGAGAGGAGAGGAATTGAGATTTTTTCATCTACCAAGTGGGGAGGGAAATCAAGGATATTCCAGTTTTCCCAAGTGAAAGGTGGTTCAGTGTTCCATCTCGAGACAACCCATAAGGTTTTGAGGCCTTGAGCTTCCATCCATGCTCCAAAGTTTCAAATTCCGGGAGCAAAGGCTAGGGGAGGATTTCCCATAATGTAATCCTTCCAGATGTTGATTTGATTTCCATTACCTGGGATCCAGGTCAAGTATGTTCTAAACAGAGGGAGCACTTTTTGATAGAGAGTAAAGATAGGTGAGCCTTTTCTGACACTAGGATCATTGTCCAAGCAGTGCATTCGAGTTCCTGGAAAGTATTTTCTCCTGAGAACTTGGCTTCTCCAGGAGGTCGTATTATCTATCAAGTTCCAGAGAAGTTTGGTTCCCAATGCCAAGTTCTGGAATTTAAGATCACGGATCTACAACCCCCCCTCCTTGATAGGCTTTTTGATCTTTTTCCAGATTACAAGCATGAATTTTTGCCCCTCATTGCTTTTCCCTCCTTGCCAAAGAAAATTTCAAAGAAGGCTGTCGATTAAGGAGAGAATTTTGGCTGGTGCTAATAAGATGGAGCTTTGATAGATTGGAAGGCTACTCAAAACATATTTGATTAACGTCACTTTCCCTGCCAAGTTGAGCCAGAATGCTCCCCAAGATAGAATTTTCTTTTTGATTTTTTCCACCAATGGACTCCACTCTGCTGCTTTTTGAGAGGCTCTAAAAATAGGGATGCTTAGATATTTGAATGAATCCCACTGGGTGACACCCTCAATCCTGAGTATTCGAGAAATTTCAAACATTTCTCTCGGATTGATATTCCAACTGTAAACCTTACTTTTCCTTAGATTTAATTTACTTCTTGATGCTTTGCAGTAGGAGTCTAGTTCATATTTAAACCTTTTGGCGGTGATTGGGCTAGCACCTCCCAGGAGGATAGTGTCATCAACAAACTGTGCATGATTGATGTCCTTGATCCCGGGTCATTCTAATACCAATTAGATCTTGATCTTGCCTAGCTCGTTCCAATTGAAAGCTGAGCATCGTTGCTTGGATCGCATAGAGCAGAGGGGAAAGAGGACATCCCTGGCGTAGTCCTCTAGAGGCTTTAACAAAGGAGGCCACTCTACCGTTGATAATAGGGGCTATCCAAGGTTCACTGATATAAGATTTAACCCAGCGAATGAAGGTAGGATAAAATCTGTAACGTCTCATTACCCGGAAAAGGAAGGAGTGTCATACTCTATCAAAAGCGTTAGCTAGATCAATTTTCACTACCATACCTTGATCTCGATTTCTTGTGCTTGAGTGGATTGCCTCCTGAACCAAAATGATGTTGTCCCAAATTTTCCTTCCTTTAATGAAGCCTCCTTGATTTTCTGGAATGAGATTGTGGAGGGTGTCTTTTAGTCGATTGGCCATTATTTTGGTGATGATCTTATAACCAATATTGCAAAATGAGATAGGGAGAAATATATCAGAAGAGGCAACATCTTTTTCCTTTGGGATTAGAGCTAGGAACGTTAAGTTGGTGCTTCCCCCAATCTTATCACAGTTTTGAGATTTCGACACCATTTTATGAAGGTATTTGTAAACAATATCCCAACAAGCTTTGATAAACCTTGCGGTGAAAACATCGAGACCTGGAGCTTTGTCCTCCTCCATATCCTCCACTGCAGCCTTTAATTCTTCAATGGTTATAGGTTTGTTGAGTTTCAAGTTATCCTCTCTTTTCATCATGTTTGGGACTAAGTTCAAAATGACTTGTGTGTCCGGGGGGTGATCTTTGAAATCCTCAGTGTAGATGGTGTTGAAGTGTCGGGTTTCCTCTTCTTTAATTTTATCAAACTCGGTGATCGCTTGGCCTTGATCTTGAATCTCTCGAACTTCTTTGAATTGCTTTATGGCTTCATCTTGCTTGTGAAAGTAGGTTGTGTTTCGATCTCCAACTTGTAGCCAAATACTTCTAGACTTTTGTCTCCAAAATTCTTCTTCTTGCCGACAAGCTGAGTGCAAGGTTTGGTGTAAGTCTACTTCTCTGTCTAGGAGAGCCTTAGTGACTGGATCTGATTCCATAATTTGTTGATGATCTTCTATCTTTTTTTGGGCTTCCAATCTGAGTTGAGAGGGGGAGACTAAGGATTTATCCCAAATCTTGAGAGCCTTTTAACTCTTCCCAACTTCTCTTCCCAAACAAAGAAGGCAGACCCAGAGACTGGGACTGACCACGCTTTTTTGACAACCTCCAAGAAATCCTTTTGGGAAGTCCAAAGTGGAATGAAACAAAAGGGGATAAGACCCAAATTTGATTCTTTCTTTAGATCAAGGAGGATTGGTTTATGGTACGATCCTTCGAAATATGAGATCTTAAAAGAGGAGTTCAATCCTGATAAGAGAAGAGAGTCCTGGACTAGGAATAGGTCTAATCTTGCTGCGATATGCCTAGGGACAACACGCTTATTGGTCCACGTGAAATTTCCTTTGGAGAGAACAATATCTGTTAGGTCCCAATCTAATATGAGCTCATCAACGTGCTCACGAATGGGATCTCTAACCAACGAGCCTCCTCTTTTTTCAGATTGGTTCAAAATGACATTAAGATCTCCTGCTAAGATAATATTTTCTAGCCTAATACCGTTTCTTATTTCCCAGAGGAGATTCCAACATTATTTTTTTTCAGACAATAGGGTAGGAACATAGATATTGAAGAGACATATATGAACTCCTGTAACTTTTTGAAACAGCCGAGTGAAGATCCAATGAGTGCAGGAATTATTTTCGACTAACTCGAACTTAGTACTATCCCATAAGGTGCCTAAGCCCCCAGAGGCTCCTCTAGAAATGACCGCGATGCCTCCACATTTTTTCCAAAATGTCAAACTTGTGTGAAGGAATGTCCTTTCCTCCATCTTTGTTTCCTAAATTAGTAGAAGATCGGGCTTGGAAATTCTAATCAAATCTTTCATGGCGTATTCTTTATTTCTGCTACCTAGTCCCCTACAATTCCAAGAGAGGATCTTCATTACTTGGCTTTGTTGGGAGGGATCCCTTTGTGGGGTTTCCCTTGTTGCCTGGCATTTCTTGGGTTCCGGAGAAGCCTTTCTAGCATTTGTTGGGATCCTTGTAGCTTATCCTTGTAGGTATCTTGCTCCCTCTACTCTTTCATTGATTTCCTTCCGTGTGTAGATTTATTTCTGTCAGACATGGTCTTCTCTATTTCCCCTTCTTCTTCATCGGACTCTTCGATTTCAGATTGTTCAACGGATTTCTCCTAGTTTTTGGTTTCTTCTGTGTCTTCCACTATTGTATTTGGTTGGGAGACAGGGGTAGTCGCAGATTCTACCTCCGTAGCCTCTTTTCCGTCATTCTCCTCAATGTTCTCGAGAAGACCAAAATTGTTTATGTCAGTTGATTTTTTTGGGGAAGAGACTTGGGTGGGTTTGGCGGGAGTGGGTTTTTTTACCTCTTTTATTGGCCCTTGCTCTCCTTTGGGATTTGCTTTGGGCTTCTTTGTTGATTTCCAACCTTCATTCTTTTCCTTTTATGGGTGGACTTCCTAGTTCTAAGGGCAATTCCTGTGGAAATGGTCGTATTCACGACATCCTCTGCATTTGAAAAGCAGTTGCTCATAATCCAGTTTTTGGAAATGAGACCAAGTTCCTATAGTGAGCTTGATCGCTTCTTGAAGTCCGGCTTCCAAATCTACCTCCACACAGATATATGCACATGCATACTGGTCCTTAGGGCTTGCCATGTCTATAAACCGACCTAGGGAATTGCCTATTGACTTCAAGGATTCAGTATTCCAGCAATGCATTGGTAGGCTTAGCAGACAGACCCAAACAGGGATAGCTTTCCGGATGTCTGCTGCAGGGTCTTAATCTGGACTCCATCGATTCAAATAGAGACCTTGCGGCCCCATGAAATATGGGTCGTTCCTAAAGATTAGATCTCGGTCTATTTTATATTCAAAATAAAACAAAAAATATCCTCTTCCCACTGAATAGGAAGCCACATTCTAAGATATTATCGGTCTCCAATTTCTTTGAATCCATTTTTCGGTGGTTTTCGGGGAAGGCCACATAACAGTACACTTGCCAATAAGGGCTCATTCTGCAAGAGATAGTGCGACCCTGATGGTGTCTTCTGACGAAAGGGCCACCACTGGGATGTCTTCCAACCTTTTGACGAACTTCGGTGGCGCTCCCCCTATATCCTTCTTGCTTTGCGAGGAAACCATTCAGGCAAAGGCTTCCATTTCAGACGGAGAGAAGGGAGACACCGAGCCTCCCTCATCGGATGCCATGGGAGGCGCAAGTCAGCGCTTGAGGTTGAAAAACACCCCAACGCACAGATCTAGGATGAGAAGGTTTCTCACAGTCTACATGGAGCGTGATCAGTCTTACTCCTCAGAGAATCGTGCCTCGAGTGCTCTAGATTGGTTTCTCACGACCTGCTCAATCTCAAATCGCCTTCCTATTGCAACCAGCCTTTGAGATTGAGAAACATCTACCCTACAATATTCCATTCCATAGCATTGTTTCTTGTTGGAAATGCTTTCTATTTGTCCAAGATAATGGCATTTTACCAGATCCAGAGGTATATTGTTACAATTTTGCAGTTTTTTTTCTCACGTTCTTTCAGTTTTAGCCTAGTTTTTATTTTAGATTCGGTTTGTTACCTTTTTCATTATGCATATGCTCTTTGCCATGTGCTTTGTGCGAGCTCAAGAAATCAGAAACAGAGTGGGAAGGGTTTTCTTTACTGTGCATGCTCTTTGTTGTGCGCTTTGTGCAAACTCGATAAACCATAAACAGTGAGAAAATATACATTTTCCATGAAAGCAAAACAAGGACTAACCCCAAATTCGAGGCATATTAGTTTTGGATTTTTTTGTTTTGTTTTTTGTAAAGTGTTTGCGAGCCAAAAACAAATCAAGAATTTTGGGCTAAGCATGCACTTCAAGGCGGAAGAGTAAAAAAGAAACCACCCCTTCCTCCTTTCCAACTTTTACATATCTTTTAATATTATCTCACATGTCTAAAAATTGTTTTATTAAATAAGAGGTATTGGGTTCGAGTTTTCTCTTTGTTAGTTATTTTTATAAAAAGTGCATGTAACTTCTATTTTTAGGTTACTTTATTGTAAAAATGCATCTCACTTGTTTTATAAAAGTGAGTCACTTAAAGTGTAAAGTCTTTTAGTTTTTGCATGCAATATTTAAAGTAACATTATTGTAAAAGTGAACTCCACTTATTTTATAAAAGTGGGTCATATAAAACAACATTATTGTAAAGTGAGTTTAAAAAATTAAGTTTGAAAATATGGAGGTCTTTTTTTTGCCACATGGGTCAATCTTCTCCCTAACACATGTCCTTTTGAAGTCACCTTCAACCATTTTTCAAACAAGCATAACTTCTTCATCCAGAGTCTGTTTTCAATATCATTTTTTTTAATCCATCTATTTTTAACAAGATCTTCCAAACCATCAGTTTCTATTTTTTCATCCTGCACACATATTATAGTTGACCGCTCCATGTAATATTTTGTTTACTAGTTCCAACTACTTCTCATGGAAATCCCATATGGAGGATGTCCTACGAAGTAGGGGTCTTTAGAGAATTACCTTGGGGAAATAAATTAAACCCCCTAATGATGATAAGAAAATAAAATGGGCCAATAAAAGTGACGAGGCTCATGGATTAATCGATTTATGATTCCACCTATCAGGCATTGATGGACCCATTGTTGCTCGGAAAAAGTTAAAAATGGTGTTTGGTAAACACAACGAGATTTGAGGTCACCAATTGGAAAATTAGTTGATTTACTTAAATCCAAGTGGCTTTTATTGCATCTAAGACTATCTATCTAAGTATAAAACCCTTAGACTCTTAGTTGAAGAATGCAACATAAAAAGACAAGATAAGCATTGTATTTTTCATATTCTTTCCAAGCTTGGTCCTACCTATTCTATTTTTGTATCTAAATTTTAATCCATGAAAGAATATTTGGGGACTAACTGTAGAGAACCCACTGTTGGATCATTTTATGATTCCTTGATTAGAGAGCAATACAAGCTCATACTTCTTGGAGTAATAAGCAATGCCGATACATCTAGAAAAATCTTTGTGCCACAACAGAAGGATAAGTCCAAGCATCCCAAGAAACAACATACTTGCAATAATAAGCAAAATAAGGGTCCCAAACCCTCTCAACCAACTCATCCATCCAAAGATGACAAAGGAACCAAATCAAAAGGTAAGAAAACTAAGAGTCATTGCAAATTTTGGGATAGATGGTCATGTGGAATCTAAATGCTTCAAGAAGATGGCAACCTTGGAAGCAACAATGGAGAAGCACAATATCAACCTTAATTTGTCTTCTGACTCTACAACTCATGGACATTAATTTTGTGCTTATGGTTTTCTTTCAATGCATCTCCTTCCTCTTCTTCTAATGATGGCTTATTGATTATGGAGCATCTTACCATATGGCTAAGGATAAAACCATATTTTCTACTATGAATGACTGTAACTCCAAACAAATATTTGTTGGTGATGATAGGTCTCTTGATGTTATATGATATGGAACAGTTTAGATAGACGGTGATTAGTTCAATGATGTACTATGTGTTCCAAGAATTTACTGCAATTTGTTGTCAAACTATCAAATTAATCATTCTAGTGAAGCTAAGATTGTAACGTTTACACCTCACCAAGTTGTAATCAAGGATTTCAAAGATCCTAAGCGTGTCCTAGCCACTGGAATTGTTGATGATATTACCAAGTTGTACAAATTTAACAACTTTGAGTCATCACCTTTTCCCTCATTTTTTGTTGCTCATAGTGCTGACTTGAGCAAACTTTGACATGAGCTATTTGGTCTCTTAAACTATCGCTCATTGCAACAAATATGTAAATAAAATATGGTGATAGGTATTATTATGGTATCTTGCAAGGATGGTGTTTGTTTAGGTTGTGTACTCGAAAAACATCATCGGGATAGTTTTGACAAGCGTACCTCATAGCAAGCCTTGCCCCCTTCCAACTTGTGCATAGTGACTTGTGTGGTTCTCTTCCATTTTCTTCCTTTTCTATTTTCAAATATTACGCAACTTTCATTGATGATTACTTCAAACACACTTGGGTTATTTCCTACAACTCAAGAAGAAGCATTTGACATGTTCTTGGCCTACAAGGCCCTTGTTGATAAACAATCTGGTCATCAAATTCTTAAGTTAAGATCTGATAATGGCGGATAATATGTTAACAACAAGTTCACTACTTTCTGCACTGCATAGGGCATCCAACAACAACACATTGTTCCATATACACCACAACAAAATGGTGTAACTGAGTGAAAGAATCATACTTTAAAAGAAATGGTTGATTGTATGCTCCAAGCTAAGGGACTAAGTCTTCAATTTTGGGATGAAGCCATAAATTGTGCAAATTACATAGTTAATAGCACCCCCATTAAAGCTTTAAAAAGTATCACACTAAAGGAAGCATGGAGTAAAATTAAACCAGATGTCCACCACCTCCAGGTGTTTGGTAGTGAAGCATGGGCTCATATTCCAGATGAAAAACGGAAAGCATTGCAACATAAAAGTGAAAAGTACATATTTATTGGATATTTTGGAGATGCAAAAGGTTATAGACTTCTTCAGCCACATTCCCATTATATAATCATTAGAAGAGATGTTAAATTGATGAACATATTTCAGCCTGCGAGCCTAGTTCAACGTTTGTTCCATTTGTGGCCTATGAGACATCTTCGATGCTTGTGTCATCTTCTACTCCCAACTTCCTTAATGGTGTTCCTAATTTGACTTTTGATGATGATAGTGAGGATGAAAATCCACCTTCGTCTGCTCATTTTCCTTCGGTTGCACTAGCAAAACTGCTTCCTCTATGGGTCTATTCAACATGTGAAGTAGATGGTGATCTTGTCAATGATCCCATAGATCGGCGCTAAACATGTTCTCAGTTGCAGCGAGCCACTTCTCTTTTGGCTCAAGTTTTAGAGAATCATGATCTAGAGACATTTGCAGAAGCTTTAGGGAATCCAGATTAGGATGTAGCTCCTTAATGGAGAACGATACTTGGGATCTTGTACCTCTTCCGAAAGGAAGAAAACTTGTGAGATGTAAATGGGTCTATAGAACTAAGTATGCATCAAATGGAAGAGTTGAAAGATTGAAGCAAGGTTAGTTGCTAAAGGATTTTCCCAAGTTTAACGAATTGACTATAATGAAATCTTTTCCCTTGTCGCCAAAATGAACTCCATCCTCCTTGTTCTTTCCCTTGCAGCCTTACATAAATGGGAGGTCCATCAAATGGATGTAAAGTCCACCTTCTTGCATGGGGATTTGTAGGAAGAAATTTATATAGAACAACCTCTTGGTTGTGTTCATAATGAATTTAGCCTTATCTGTCTCCTTAGGAAATCCCCGTTTGGCCTTAAGGAAGCTCCTCGAGCCATTTGACCCCAATGTCTATACCAAGAAATTATAAAACCATCTCATCATCCTTGTTCTTTATGTTGATGACGTTATTCTTATTGGTATTGACTAAAAACTTTTAACCCATGTGAAATCCAGTCTTAAGAAGAAATTTGAAATGACAAGCTTAGGACATTTGCATTATTTTATTGGCCTCCACGTCTTGCAAACCAAAGAATGAATATTTATTTCTCAATCTAAGTAT
Source organism: Larix kaempferi (assembly GCA_027924585.1). NCBI lineage: Eukaryota > Viridiplantae > Streptophyta > Pinopsida > Pinales > Pinaceae > Larix > Larix kaempferi. Next base: position 5,681,021 of record BSBM01000770.1, read on the forward strand.
GCATGTGACTTTCTTCGTCACTTTCACATGGAAGATTGTAAACCAACCTCATCTCCCTTCTAGTCTTGAGTCAAACTTTCTGCCACTTGCACTTCACCTGAAGTAGATGCCACCTTGTATTGTTAGCTTCTTGGTAGTCTCTTATACTTGACTCATACCCATTTTGGTATTTCCTTTGTTGTTGGTACTCTCATCTGTGAGATTGTTTCATGTTTATGTATGTTCATGCTTTTATATGTATTTTCATGTGTATGTTGATGAGGATAATATGCTAAGTGGTGAACACACATAACTGAATATGCAAGTGTCGATGAATGTGATGAATGCGTAGTTGCATAGATAACACTAAATCAACGAATTCTGTATTGTGGTAACTACGAAGTGCGCAGTCCCATATGTGCGCAGTTGTATCCTAAATATATGCGAAGTAGGTGTGACTTCGCTCCAAGGACCAATTTCATATCTGTGCATCACCACGGTTGCAGAAACCTGCTTCTGTAGCCACCCCATAACTTTGCCTCAGGTGAGATCTCATCCTGCTCGCAGGTTGTTTCCGAAAGGGTCAGTGAAAAGGGGTTTTGTTTGGTCTCTAACTACGCAGAACCTAGGTCAGCCTAAGAAGGATATAGTGAGCGAACAAAAGTGTTGAGGATTTTCAACCTAAGGATGACAAAGTGTCCCAAGATGATGAACAAAGAGTACCAAATGGAAATATGTGAAAATGAGTGACACAAGTTTGAGCAATAGTGAATGCTTTCCATATCAAGTTGTCAAATTGGTCTAGGAACAAGGGACATGTCCTTACTCTTCTAAATTACACAAGCTTCATCGTAGGAGCTCGTGAACAAGGACAAAGGTGTTGGCAATTGTTGTAGCAGGAAAATGAAAATATATGAAGATCAAGACTGAGAAGCCCTATCTCAGGGTGATTTAGTATAGTCCAAGGAGGAGTCAGTGCAAACATAGTGTATTCATAAGCTTTCCAAAAAGGATTTTAGAAGGACCAATAGTGTACCAACTACAAGGGAAACATCATCTTTGATAAGGGAGCATTTTTAGACAGGATAGAGGATCTTATCATCACTAAAGGACCCTTCCATAAGTTCAAGACAATTAATAGGGGAAGAGTTCCTTATCGATATCTCAAAGGCACCCCATTGTCATTGTTGTTAAAGGAGGAGAGAGTGCAGTAAAACATCAGTCATATAGAACTGTGCAATGGAGTGACACATGGGGGAGAGAATGAAGAAAGAGAATGAACAATGACCCATGACTAAGTCACGTTGCCAACATACCCACAGGGGGAGTGAGAGATGTTTTACTTAGTGTTTGCCATCAATGACAAGGGGGATATTGTTTGATAGTTTGTGTCATTAATGTCAACATTGCATGGAGAGTTTGTTTAGATGATTATTTGACAATGTCATTGATGACAACAATGGTATCTTCACATCTTGTAATGGCACTTTTGTTTGCAGGTTGAATTAGTGAGGATGGAATTTATAATTAAGAAAGTTGTTAATGATCAGTAGAAGAGAGGATATGACAGTAACGAGCATGAAGGTACGACTTATGATTATATGACAGTGTCTAGCCAAGGTTTGAGCATACAAGGTTCAACACCCCAATGAATAAAAGAGAATATGCTTGCAGCGATGGTCTCCATGGAAGAAGGGCATTGTGTTAGATTTCCATGGTGACAAAGTCTTGTAATGAAAGGGTTCTGGTTTGGTATTGTAGTTGCAAAGTTATAAAAACCCACAATTACCAGTTTTTGAGAAACCTGTAATAACTAACCTTCTTCATTTATTAGCATGGTTGCGCATTGGCTATTGGAAATCTGGCACATGGGTATCGTGTGCCATGGGAATTACATGTTTTTGTCATCCTTTTGATCCCTCCCAATTGTCACCGTTGGAGTGATATCCTTTGTTCAAAGGTCCAATCAACGCTAAGGCTTGAAAGCAGTTGCAACGACTTTTGAGCTAACTTGGCCCACACATGAACAAGTCAATTCTCCCTCAAGCAATGTTAATCCCATTATTTTTTCAAAGAATATTTTCTTGGTTACATTCGATTTATTTCTCAATTGTTCAAGCCAACATGATGGAATCTAAGTAGACTAGCTGGGTCCACTTCAAAGAACAACTATCTGTATAAATAAATTGTTATTCGTTGAGCAAAAATGATTTTGATGAGCTTGATATTTTAATATTTGTGTGCGATCTAGGGTTATTCTTCTTCTATATAATTGTAGGTGATCACTGAGTACATTCACGATGGAGTGGCAGAGCACATTCACGAAATAGCAGAAATTGTTTGAAATTGCAGGCAGCAAGGAGCACTGTGATTTGGGTTTTTTTATTCATATATATATGCAGTAATATTCAATTATAGGAATGTGAAAAAGAATATGAAGAGAGAATAAGATGTGATTAAGCACATGTATGTGCAAGTAGAAGATGGAGTGCACAAAGTATGAAGATGGAGTGCTCCGAGGATCAAAAGAGATAAGAGTTTGTAACAACTAAAATGTAGAAGTGATATGTAAAGGGATACATTGAGAAAGCAAGACAATTGCGTTGGATTCATTGGATGGATAATGACGAGAAGATCTCTTGAAACCATGATCTGTAAATGAGGTAAGTTTGCTCTGTTCAATGCTTAGTTTCTATTTATACAGATGTGCAATGACTAAAAATAAAACAAGAAAATCTCAACCTGCGTTAAAGATCTGGGCATTGCCAGTATCTTTATCTATTGACTGAAACCTTTAAACACAGTGTTGGTGCTCTTACTCGGTCCTCGTGGTGTCCATTGAACAAAGTATGAAGGGTATTGATCCAGGTGGATATTGGTGGCCACCCACCTTTCCAACTGGCTCAAACCAGTTTTATGGCAATTTTGATATTGTACTATTTTTAGCAGTTTTTCGGGTCTTGAACTTTCGGGGGCATTTTGAGGCCCTAAACGACCTTTTTTGGCAATTTGGGGGGCCAAATGGTGGCCTTTGGCATGCATTTGGTTCTATTCGAAAGTTGTAAATCTCGGATGGACCTTTCCAACGGGCTACCGAGCGCCCCAAACGGAGATCGTATGCAAAAGTTACGACCCCGGGAAGTTGATGTACTAACTTACCCAAACGGGGCCCACATGACTTTTGGCGCTTCATCTCCTAGGGTTAGGTTTTTGGATGTCTAGGGTTTTTGACATTCCTATTTATTGTAAAAGGCCTTGAGAGCCTCATTGTAACGATCTTCTTGCGAAATGAGCGCAGCCGTCACATCTCTTCTCAGAGATAAGCCGCCACCATTCCAGCAAGCTTGTTTTCCGCTACATTTTACAGTTCTAGCTTATTTCCTTATTGAATAGAAAACCAGTTTTACTGTATCTCTATTATTTTGTGTTAAGCATCTGATAATAATCTGTATTCATTTCGTTCTGCTCATAAAATCCGGATCAGTGGTATTAGAGCGGTCTGCTCCTTGTCGTCTTAATGCATGTCCCCAACGAGGTTAGGGTACAAAGAATTGGGTCTCGAGCTTGTTTCTCTTGAGGACAAAAGCTCTCGCACGCCCAAGCGACCTCTCATGGCAGGAGAAAAGAAAGATGACGAGACAGGAGATCCTATCAAAATGTTGCTCGAGGAATCCCTCACGTAGCAGAGGAACGAGATGATGGATAATTTCGCGCAAATCCTTCGGCGACTACCAACAAGCGACGCATCTTCCTCGAGCGGAGGCGCCGCCCCCTTCAAGGTACAAATCAACTTCGATATTCCTATATTTGAAGGACAGATAGATGCAGATGATGTAGATAAGTGGTTGAATCTAATAGAAGGGTATTTTTCTGTCCATAACTTTTCAAATAAGGAAAAGATTACTTTTGCGCTCCTCAAAGCCGTTCCCCATGTCAAAGATTGGTGGGAAACATTCTACGAGCAAAAGGACACAGAAGAAGCCTCATTATTTTCAGTCACGGCCACCTGGGAATCCTTCAGGGATGCTATTAAGGAACAATACTACCCTATTGGAAGTTATGACGACTTGTATACCAAATGGACCACACTACGACAAGAAAGAGACCAAGCAGTGCCAGAGTTCACAAATATCTTCCATACCTTGCGCACCAAGCTGGGTATCAAAGATTCAGAGCGACATCTGGTGCTCAAGTATCGCGGTGGTTTGCACAGATACATCCAAACCGAAATGGAATTTCTGGACATATCTTCCTTGGGCGCGGCCTACCGATATGCCGTCAAAATCGAACAGAAGCTCAAATAAAAGACGCGGCAATTTGGGCCTGGGAACCCTTCACAGCAAAAGACAGGAAAGGGCGGCCCCATAGAATAAATGATAGAGCAAAGATGGACAGTATCAGGACAACCAGTCCAAGCCACAAGCAAAGAAGGACACCGTAAAAACAAAGAAAGATACTGGGAAGTGGTGCGACTTCCATAAGAGCCCTTGGCATAACACTGCTGATTGCTGCTCAAAGCAGTCGCTGGTGGCCGAAGTGAAAGCATCTGAATCAGATGCGGGTTCTGACTCTGAGTTCGAACCAGAAAGGGGAAGACGGATCATTGACGCGGAACCCAGTGCCACCATTGCTACCACCAAGCTCCAGCCTGATGAACCAAGACGAGCTAGAAGAAGGAGAACGCCTCTTCCATTCATAGATGTGGGTAAAAGGCACCCCGCTGCACTTCATCGTTGATAGCGGTAGCCATACGAATCTCATCTCAGCAGAGGTCGTCAAGCGCCTGGCCCTGCCGACAATGCCGCACCCACAACCCTACACCATTGGATGGCTCCGCAAAGGAAGCGATCTCCGCGTCAGCCAACAGTGTCGACTGCCATACGGCATCAAGTCCTTCAAGGACGAGGTATTGTGTGATGTTGCTCCTCTCGAAGTTTCAGATGTTCTTTTGGGCCAACCTTATTTATGGAAACGTCATGCTGTATATGAGTCTAGGCCTCGTAGTGTTATTATTTCTTTGAACAGGAAATTGTACAGGATACCCGAGGCAGTCCCTCCTAGTGCTATTTCTTTGATCTCTGCCAAGCAATGCAGGAAGGTCATCTCTCAGACCGGGAAATTTGTCTTCTTCGTGATTCGCTCTTAGAGTGAAAGAAAGATCGCAGCCACATCTCGGGCCTCCATGACCGATCTATCCACACAACAGAAGCAAGTGGATAAGGTGGTGGAAGGATACTTAGATATCTTCTCCTCTCCAACCGGGGTACCTCTGCATTGCCAGGTTAAGCATCCCATTGATCTGACCCCAGGCGCACCGCTACCCAATGGGCCAATCTATCGCTGCTCTCTGTTGGAAAACGAGGAGATCAAGAGGCAGATCCAAGAATTGCTCCACAAGGGGCACATCTGTCCCAGTTCATCACCTTGTGGGAGCCCAATCGTGCTGGTGCAGAAGAAAGATGGGACCTGGTGACTCTGCATTGATTACCGGGCCCTGAATAAAATCACAGTCCGTAACCGGTACCCGATTCCCCGAATCGATGACCTCCTTGATCATCTCACGGGAGCTAAATACTTCAGTAAGATTGATCTAAAGTCTGGATACCACCAGGTCCCAATAGAACAGACAGATGTATGGAAGACTGCCTTCAAGTCAAAAGAAGGTCTTTTTGAATGGCTGGTCATGCCTTTTGGTTTGACAAATGCTCCAACAATTTTTATGAGGATGATGGACGATATCCTACGACCTTTCACCAACAATTTTGTAGTGGTGTATCTGGATGACATCCTCATCTACAACAAGACTTGGGAGGAACACTTGCAACATATTCAGCAGGTTCTGCACACCCTGCGGAAGCACAAACTATATGCAAACTTGGAAAAATGCTCCTTCGGCATGGACAAGGTCCATTACTTAGGCTACATCGTTGATCGACATGGTGTGCATGTGGATCCAACCAAGATCCAGGTCATCCGTGACTGGCCAGCCCCAACCACACTCACTGAACTTCGGAGCTTCTTGGGCCTCGCCAATTTCTATCGCCGGTTCGTGCTTGGATTCTCTCATATCGCATGGGCCCTCAGCCAAGTGACCAGGGGTGGTGGTAAGGCAAAATTTGTGTGGGGCCTGTCCCAACAACAAGCCTTCGATGACTTGAAGAAGTGTTTGTGCTCATCGCTGGTACTCTCATTACCGAACCTGCAACATCCCTTTGAGATTGAGACAGATGCTTCAGATTATGCTGTGGGCGCCGTTCTCACTCAACATGGCCACCCTGTGGCATATCATAGTGAGACACTATCAGATGCTGTCCGCAAGTACCCTACCTACGACAAAGAAATGTACTCCATTGTACAAGCCTGCCGCCAATGGAGACATTACATTCTTGGGAAGGAGACAGTCATCCACACTTATCACAAGCCACTACAGTTCATGTAGACCCAAGGAAAGTTGCAGAATGACCGCCATCAGAAGTGGTCAACATATTTACAGCAGTTCCACCTCAACATCAAATATAAAACAGGGAGTACCAACCGAGTTGCTGACTGCCTCAGTCGACCTCCAGTCGCGGCACTTACCACGGTGCTAGACTCTTGCGGCCACGAGACCTCTGGATGGCCCCACCTCTACGAGACAGACCCTGGCTTCTCCGCCACCTATCAAATGTTGGGCACCAACTCAGTGGTTGCTAATTTCCATCTTCAGGACGGGTTGTTGTGTCATCTGGGCCATCTCTGCGTTCCATCAAGCGAGCGTGCGAAGCTGATTTGGGAAGCTCACTACAGTCGGGTGGCAGGACACCTTGGCGTCGAAAAGACAGTGGCAGTGTTGCAGAAACATTTCTACTGGCCGAAACTTCGACAGGATGTCGGCAAGTATATCAGGTCCTGCACCGCTTGCGCTATTGCCAAACCGACCACTAAGAAACAGGGCCTATACACCCCTTTGCCTACTCCTGACAGGTCGTGGGAATCCATCTCAATGGACTACATGTCGGGCCTCCCGTCCACCAAGAGGGGAAACGACTGTGTTTTTGTGGTTGTTGATCGCTTTTCCAAGATGGCGATTCTAGCTGCTTGCAAGAAGAACATCACAGCAGAAGCCACTGCCAAGCTCTTCTTTGAACGAGTATGGGTACATTTTGGGATCCCACAGACCATTATCTTAGACCATGACAGTCGGTTCCTCAGCTCATTATGGTCAAGCCTCTGGTCACTGCTGGATACCAAGCTCACCAAATCCACTGCCTTCCACCCCCAGACCGATGGACAAACGGAGGTCATCAACTGGATGGTCGTACATATCCTGCGCATGTACAATTCAACACACCCCCGCACATGGGATGAGAGTCTCCCCTATGTCCAACATAGCTACAACCGAGCCCTGCATAGCTCAACTGGCCACAGCCCCTTTCAGGTGGGGTTGGGATTCCAACCATTGGGCCCCATGGATGTTGCACTTCCCCTTGCGACCACCTCGGCCGACTCGTCCCCATAAGCTGACAAAGCCGCCCGGTTCATTGAATGGATCCAGCATATCCACGAACAGGTTCAGGATATTCTACAGAAGTCTAATGCCAAGTACAAGCAGCGCCATGATCAACATCGAGTGCCACATAAGTTTCAGGTGGGCGACAAAGTTTGGTTGCATTTGCAGAAAGAACGCCTTACAGGGCCCCATCGAAAGCTTCGCCCACTCCATTATGGGCCGTACACCATCACCAAGGCGGTGGGTGACAATGCTTTTGAGCTCAACATTCCCCCCTTCCTTGGTCTGCATCCAGTCTTCAACGTGGCCCTCCTTCGGCCATATTTCCCACCATTATTAGACACCTCAGAGATATCAGAGAAGTTGACACCAACAAAGCTCAACCCTGACTGCCTACAACAAGCATCCAGTGATCAAATTGCAGACACATAGATCAAGGGCACTCGACATCAAAGGATCCAACTTTATCGAGTTGTCAAAGCAGGGCAGCTCCTGCACCAAGGCAAGTGGCTCACCCGAGGCCAAATTCAGCAGAAATTTTCTTATCTGATGGGGGAACTCAACACAATGGAGACCATTGCTTCCTAAGGAGGGAGGATTGATCCAGGTGGATATTGGTGGCCACCCACCTTTCCAACTGGCTCAAAACAGTTTTATGGCAATTTTGATATTGTACTATTTTTAACAGCTTTTTGGGTCCTGAACTTCCGGGGGCATTTTGAGGCCCTAAACGACCTTTTTTGGCAATTTGGGGGGCCAAATGGTTGCCTCTGACATGCATTTGGTTCTAGTTGAAAGTTGTAAATCTCGGATGGACCTTTCCAACGGGCTACCGAGCGCCCCAAACGGAGATCGTATGCAAAAGTTACGACCCCGGGAAGTTGACGTACTAACTTACCCAAACGGGGCCCACATGACTTTTGGCGCTTCATCTCCTAGGGTTAGGTTTTTGAATGTCTAGGGTTTTTTACATTCCTGTTTATTGTAAAAGGCCTTGAGAGCCTCATTGTAACGATCTTCTTGCGAAATGAGCGCAGCCGTCACATCTCTTCTCAGAGATAAACCGCCACCATTCCAGCAAGCTTGTTTTCCGCTGCATTTTACAGTTCTAGCTTATTTCCTTATTGAATAGAAAACCAGTTTTACTGTATCTCTGTTATTTTGTGTTAAGCATCTGATAATAATATGTCTTCATTTCGTTCTGCTCATAAAATCCGGATCAGGTATTTACTCATACCTTCGACTGTCATATTGTGGCAAATCAATACATAATGAATGGATCTGTACTGAGAGGGTGGGGTAAATCAATACTGTATACTTTTTACAATCTTTAACACTTTAAGCACACACCATTAATGCATAACATTTTAACAATCACGTAAAGCCATGCAAAATACACCTAAAGTTTACGTGGAATCCCAAGCGGGAGAAAACCACAAAAGATGTTCTTTTATAATTCATTCATTACAATATAGGCTCCGACCTGAGAGGAACACCCATCCCTGAAGCAAGATTCAACTTACACAAACTACAAATTTCAACATGTTTACAATAAGCACCCGCTTATTGATTTGGTGAAGGCTCCAACCCTCACTGCAAGCTCCATCTTGCAAAACATACTTCAACCTATTGCATCCAGATCCAACTGTATGGTTTGGTTAAGGATCCAACCTTCACAAGCAAGCTCCAACTTGCAGACAGGCTCCAACCTGTCATTGGGATAAGGACACAGATCCTCTTGAGCACCAAATCAATATTCCCTGCTCCACCCTTCCACCCTTTTCATATACAAGCTTGAACTTGCTTCTGCAGACACCAATCTTCCAAGGACTCATGTACTTTCCTAAGCTCCACCCTACCACCCTTTCCTTGTAGATATGTTTGTTCTATCAATATGCTTTTTCTGCTCAGCCTCTGCTACAACAATCTTCTCTGCTTCTTTTCAATAATCCTCAAGTCCTTTGTTAATCTGCTCTTTCTACTCAACCTCAAACAACATGTCTTCTGTAATCACTCTTGGAACTTTATATAGTCTTCATGACCTCATCTGCACACAGTCTTAATGATCTCCATTGCTCTCTACCTTAAGCCAATCTATGCTGCCTTGTCAAGACCCTATCTCCTTCTATCATCTCAGTTTGTTGAACATGGAGCTAATCAATCTTATAGCTGCCTTCAAGACCTCTCAATGTCGAACATGGAGCTAATCAATCTTGTAGCTGCGTTCAAGTCCTCTCAACAAACATCCCCAGGTATTTGCTCAATATTCCCACAACTTCTTCGATACTTACTCCGTCAGTAACTTGCTCATTTTAGTCAAATCTATGCACACTCCTTATTATTTCAGTCATTCATGTAGCAAACTTCTTTGTCATTTTCATTTTCGTGTAGATGTTATGTATGTTGTTCTCAAGAAATCCTGTGTAGTCCCGTGGCCTTCATTTTCATTCAACATTAACTTTTGTCATATTCATTTTCATCTCAGAGATGGAGTATTCTGATGATTGCTTACCAGTCAATGCTCAAAAGATATTATTAAGGAATGCATTGGTAATTTCCACTCCCTTTAGACAGAGCTATAGCAAAATCACATTCTACAAATCGCTCTTATTGTTTTGCTATAAGTTTTACACAGTGATGGTCTCCGCAACATGCCCAACTTGTTTTGGTTCTCTATGCCGCAATCATTGCATATTTTATTCATTCACACTATGTATTGATTTGCCACATGATGACAGTCTGAGATATGAGTAAATACCTTTTAGACTTCGTTCAATGGACACCACGAGGATTAAGTAAGAGCACCAACGCTATGTTCAAAGGTTTCAGTCAATAGACATAGATATTTGCAACACCCAGATCTTTAACGTAGGTTGAGATTTGCTTGTTTTATTTTTAGTCATTGCACATCTATATAAATAAAACCTGAGCATTGAATAGAGCAAACTCACCTCATTTACAGATCACGGTTTCATGAGATCTTCTCGTCATTATCCAACTAATGAATGCAGCGCAACTGTCTTTCTTTCTCAACGTATCCCTTTACATATCACTTCTGCATTTCATTTGTTACAAAATCTTATCTCTTTTGATCCTCTGTGCACTCCATCTTCTACTTGCACATAACTATGCTTAATCACATCTTCTTCGCTCTTCATATTCTTTTTCACATACCTGTAACTGTATATTAGTGTATACATATATGAATAAAACCCCCAGATCAAACTGCTCGTTGCTTGTGATTTCAAATAATCTTTGCTATTTCGTGAATGTGCTATGCCACTCCATCATGAATGTACTCAACGATCACCTGCAATTACATAGAAAAATAATAACCCTACATCGCACACAAATATTAAAACCTTGGGCTCATTAAAATCACTTTTTCTCAATGAATAACCATTTATTTATACAAATCGTTGCTCTTTAAAGTGAACCCAACTGGTCTACTTGGATTCCATCATGTCAGCTTGAACAATTGAGAGATACTTCGAATGGACCCAAGAAAATCTTCTTTGCAAAAATCATGGGATTAACATTGCTTGAGGGAGAATTGACTTGTTCATATGTGGGCCGAGTTCGCTCAGAAGTCATTGCAACCGCTATCAAGCCTTGACGTTGACCAAACCTTTAACCAAAGGCCAACACTCCAAGGGTTACACTAGGAGAGATCGAAAGGGTGAAAAAACCATGTCACGCCCATGGAGCACTATACCCATGTGCTAGATTTCCAATAGCCAGTGCGCAACCATGCTAATGAATGAAGAAGGCCAATTATTACAGGTTTATAAGAAACTGGTAATTGCAGGTTTTTATAACTTTGCAACTATAATACCAAACCAGAACCCTTTCATACAATACTTTGTCACCATGGCAATCTAAATCGATGCCCTTCTTCCATGGAGACTATCTACAATCATATTCTCTTTTATTCATTAGGGTACTGAACCTTGTATACTCAAACCTTGTCTAGACACTGCCTTATCATCACAAGTTGTACCTTCATGCTCATTACTATCATCTCCTTTATTTTGCTTATCATTAACAACTTTCTTAAATATAAATGCCATCCTCACTAATTCAAACTGCAACATTACAAGATGCGATGATACCATTGTTGTCATCAATGGCACTGCCAAATAATCAATCGAACAAACTCCCCCTATAGTGTTGACATCAATGACACAAATCATCCAACAAGAATAAGCGGAAAAATTGAGCTAAAAAGAGGGAACCATGATTAATCAGAGCGTTGAAATTCACCAACCCGAGGAGCCTCTATAGTATTTGCAGGGAGAAGGATGGGTTCACCGAAGAGAATTGCTTCATGTGCTGTCCAATTTGTCATCAAACACAGGATATCAAGGTGGCCAAATGCGGAAATTAGTAGAGAAATTCGCTTATTCTATTGTTTCATTTTGAAGTTGATATCTTCCATATACCTATGGATATCGATAACCAAATTGAAGGCGGCCTCCCTTGAACTACCATCGTTGAAGGAGATTTCGTCTAGGTTGATGATGATGTGTGCCATTTCTTCTCCAAATCCGATAGAAGTTCCAATACCATCAAACCATCCGGCCTTGCAACTCCAAATTTCTGGATTTGGCTTAGTTATAGTCATGACAAGATTTTTTTCCAGGCTTCCTTCTTTTGTCCCTGAAGAGTTGTGGGGGGACCAAACAATGAGCGTGCGTTCTCCAGAGTTGGAGCCAATGCTATGACGAGCTGCATCAACTCTGCAAGGACGACCATGGTGTCTCAATGAAGCCATGAGGGATACTAGGGAAAATCCAAACACAAAGCTAAAAAGGGCAGAGCATGAATAGGAGAGCTAGATGAATTTCACATGAATTTTGGATGGAAGCGACTTCGCATTGCTTAAAACTTTCTCATCAATCCGAGGCAATACCTTGGTACACAACCAGAAGGATTGAGTTCGAGGTGCCTCGATGAGCCCTATTGCCCCATTGAATTCACCATCTCTGGAGCGTGTGAGATCTTGCAACTTAGGCTTAACATTAAATGCGCCATCTCTGGAGCGTGTGAGATCCTACAACTTAGGCTTAACATTAAGTGCAAGGTACTAAGGTTTCCAACGCCATTATTTGTAGTAGAGGAGCTTTTAATCTCAACATTCATACCCAAAACCTTAGGCTGTCGTGTGTTAAAACGAACTAAGGCCAACATTACTCCGGATTAGACAAGTATCACCCGAGCTGAGGTAAAAAAACTGAGACATTGTTTTTAAGAATTTCCACAACTTGATATTTATTGCAAATAGTACAACGAATTATTCAATGTTGTGAAATATTTATACACAAATTTTACAAACCCAATCATGATGTTGGAAAGAGAGAATTTACAATTTGGAATTTTTTCTTGGAAGTGTTAAACATAATCACTTAAAATCATCAAATATTCTATTTAATTTAAAATACATAAATAAATAAAGACACATAAATAAATAAAATAAAGACACATTGTATATAAAATATACAATATAGAGTTGGATAAGTGTATTTTTCAACCGAAAAATATACTTATCCAATATAGAGTTGGATAAGTGTATTTTTCGGTTGAAAAATACACTTATCCAACTCTATATTTACCATATTTCATCACATAAATAATTAATGAAATTGCTCAATTTTATATCGAATACATTTTTTATGCAACTCTACATGTTATCGTATGTGACCAATGATCCATGATATAAATAAACACAGATAATGTTTTCACGGTATAAACTAGACGTTAACACCATTATAAAGAAGTGTTATCAAAACAGTGTCCATGACATTCTCAATGGGAACACTATAAAATTAATTATTGTCTAAATCTTAATATATGCCAAATCTATAAGAAAAGAAGGATCGTCCGATCCTTTCGAAACATAATATTTTATTTGGACAATACAATATCATAGTAAAATGGTTCAATGTGTATACTATAAACAAGTCTAGCAAGATAGTGTAGTAGATAAAAAAGGATTGGTCGATCCTTTCAATCGATCTATTTTTAAGTAGATCTACCTTAGGAAATAGGAACAAAGACTCCATCGTATAAAATATAAATTTGTTGGGCTAAGAACCCATCCACCTATAGCCATATGAACATCCATCCCACTCTCCACATTATGCCCTGTCTGCTCTTGTTGTGGCTTAATTACTGCAAGGCCCTTCTCGTTTATTCTTATTCTCTCTCCTATCCATCATAGCCTTGGTGACAATGCCCATATGATGCTATTTACATCGTTTATATATTTTTTTTCTGCACCAAGAACCAATTATTGGTTTCTATTTAAGCATTTTTTATACAAGACCTTGAGGTCCTTTGATGCTCCTGTTGGTTTCCACCATTGCACCTCTACTTTGTAAGACTCAAGAGTAGTAGCATTTTAATCCTAATAAATATTGCCAATCGCCCTACCCTACCATATTGCACAATCTGGATTTGGTAATTACACAATGACCATTTGTCCCTTTATAACATCCACTCTTGGTATGAATTCATCTCTAGGCTTGTTGCATCCAGGTCCAACATAGCAATCCTCCAATGCAAGAACATTTCCCTTCAAGTACACATCCATAATTTCATGTGAAGATTTTATAGGTTCACTATTATGTATATCTCGACTTGTTGATGGCCAAAAGTTAGTTGCTGATAGATCAACATTCTCAAAGGGACTGTCCAAAGCTTTATATATAGCCTCCCAATAACTTAACTTGGGACGCCTAAATTGTTCGCCTCCCTTATCAATCCCTCGCTTCCACAATGAAATATATGTTTCTATTCCTTTTTTTTATTTCATCCATGTCTGAAGGTATTTTTAATTGTAGATTTAATAACCTAGGTTGCCCCATCGGTAATTTTACACTACCATCTGGAAATGAACACCACAAATGAATAGGAGATGACCACTTTTCATCTAGAAGTGATTCTCTACATTGTATGATTGGAATGTCATCTACGAGCAAAAATCTCAAAAATTGACATCTTTTGATCCCAATGATCTCAACAATTTCGTCCAAAAGGTGGGGTTTCACAAAATTATTAAAATCATAAAATTCATCAACTAGACAAGGGACATGGAAATTTTGATCTTCACATGTCCTATATGTATCCATAATCTCTGAGAGTGAAAATATATCCTTGCACATTAACTTTACTGATAACCTTCCATAAGTTCCATATATGTCTTCATGGGTGTGTCTAATCGGGAGAAATCCAACTTCAACAATCTTGAACACTCTCCTTGTTGTTATAAGAGATAAAACTACAAAGACAAAGCGATTTTTGTTATCACTTGAACAATTATCCATTTGCAACAATAATATGGGTGGTAGTTTTGTATTTGGCATGCATTGATCTGTATCATCAACACACAATATATAATGTTACATAACATCTTGTTTGTAGATCACACACTTTTCATATGACTCTGATTACAATAGAGCATCATGCAATTGGTGCTTAGATGTTCCACTTTTGTAGAGCAAATCTCCATATTTATCAACCACTGGTTATTCAAGACTCCTCAAGCATTTAGCCAAGGATGTCACAGCGAAATTTGATCCCATCTCTAAAAATGAGAGACTGAAATGGCCAAATCTCCCAATCTTGTGCCGATGAGTCAACATACCAGTCAATGATATGGGAAAATTCATAACATTACTAAAAACCTTTGCCTTCTTACCCATCATTGGAATGGAAGTCTTTGACTTATCCATTTTGTCATGAACAATACTTAGAAAAGACTTTGGATTTTTTTGTGAAGCCAATCTATGAGAATAATACATTTGGTGACAACTTATATATTTATTATGGGCTACATAATGTCCTTGCAACCTTTCCACCTCAGCTGGATTAGTGGTCCCGTTTAGCCTATCCTATATTCTAATGCACTCATTACACCTTGCAAATGAGTTGTTTTTTGAAATTATATCATCTCGAAAATCTACTCTCATCACCTTGCTAAAGGAGGATTGTGATACTGGATGCAATCCAATATGTTTGATTTCTTCATTTGCCATTTTTGCAAACCATGAGACATATTAGATGACAATAATTTCAAGGCTGTTCTTGTTCCATCTTCACTGATTAATCGTATAAAATGTGGTTATTTGTTTGATTTCTCATCTATAAGTTTATTAATAGTAGTTACCAGTGCAACAGTATTTTCCCTAGATTTTTCGATTCACTATAACCATGCACAACTCTCACATCACCATTCAAGAACATATTTTTATAATTGTAGAAAGTGCTCCTTTTTATTCCATGGAATTTATACCATGCATTTTGTTAGACATGTTTTGTGTCCAATCTCATTTCAAATAAACTTAAATTTATTCACACATTCAACTATCAATTGAAGTGAAATTTTTGACATACAAAGATTTGAACAACAATGTTAAGTGCCAAAGTTTGCAAGGAATGCAACTTTATCAATTCCAATCTGATAAGATACTAAGCTTGACTTCACTAGTAGAATTTGGAAAATAAATGACTAGGTGAATAAAAAAGCTAGTCACGTGACTAAAAACGTTAATCACGAGAGTGTTTTTTTAGCTAAATACTACTAAATTTGAGAAACACAACTAGAAATTGCTATATTAAATAACTAATTTGGTCATGTGAAAAAATATGACTAAATATTAAATTAAAAATGCAAATCCTATAGATGTAATGAGTTGTAATTAAAACCGAATATTTAGTAATTAAATTAATGGAATGTGAGGGAAAGATTACATTTGGATGGTCGCTTATCCCTCCACAAACTGCGCCTGGGGACAAGCAAAGCCATCGAAGCTTTCATTCATATTTGCATGAGTCTCTATGAAATGACCCATTTGCCAACTCGAAAGCAAAAATTATTTGACATTTTCAACTTGTTCTAATAGACAGTGCACCTCCCCCCATTCCACACATAGATGGTGAGTTTCTCTTGCACCCACAAAGCATAAACATTGTTATTTGACAAGAGGTACGATGGTTTTAGGATATTCAAAACTTGCATTTGCGATTTGCAGGGCATTCGTCAAGAGATTTGAGTCCCATCCACAATTCCAAGGGTCCAAATGAGTGCAATAGTCGCAGGTCCAGATTAGGAAGCCTCTCTTCCAGATACAGGACTCCAATTCAATTCAGAACTCCTGTAACCCCCCAGAAGTGCTAGAGGAATGTATCCCTTTTCAACACACTAGCATATATGTTTTGGTTTTCTGTAAGGGACAAAAATATTTTGGGTTTTCTACATGTCTTTCTTAGCATTGAAAATCAATAACATGTAGGTTTGAACTGGTGTTATTTTTGTTTTTGTGTGAGGTCTAGGGTCAAACGAAGGACAACAATTGTAAAGCAAGAGGTTTTACTTCTCCAGTTGTCAATAGTGCAAATTCTTTTCGAGTTTCTTCTATGGGTTGTTATATTGCATCTCAGTTTTCCTAATGTGCTCTACATACATAAGGACAAGGTTTCTCTCATTGCATTCAAAACTGCCATATTGGAAGACTCACAAGGCTCCTTGGTCAATTGGAATGGCCCTTATGAGACCCCATGTGCTTGGAATGGGATCAACACTACACAAATGGGGGATGATAAAAGGGATTCATGTTGTGGGGATTAGTATTATGAAGTGGCAACTTATGGGCATTATCTCCTCTGTGTCAGGAGCTCTTGGTTACCTTCGTCGTGTCAATATGAGACATAGTAGGTTCAATGAAATCCTACCTTGTGAGCTCTTCAATGCAAGAGTTCTTTGGAATTTGGTTTTTAATACGAATTTCCTCACAAGTTCCTTTCCAGAAGAAGTTGGAATGCTCAGGTACCTTCAAATCCTTGATTTGTCTTCCAATTCATTTGTGGGTATGATGCCATAGGAAATCAACATTTGCACTAGACTGAGAAGGTTGGTTTTGAGCAATAACAATTTTTATGGGCTTGTTCCTCAAGAAATGGGAAATAGTTTCCCAAATATCCAACAGTTGGACTTATCTTACAATATCCTCAATGGATCCATTCCTCCCGATCTTAGTAATCTATCCCATCTTCAAAGCACTCTAAATCTACCCAATAACTTCCTTACAAGCTTAGTCCCTGCAAATCTCGGCAATCTTCTTGAAAAGGTAAGCATAGATCTTACTTACAACAATCTCACTGGAGCAATTCCTCATAATGGAGCCTTGGTTAATCAAGACTCAATAGAGTTTGTGGGAAAACTTGGTCTATGTGGCTCACCTCTAAGAAAATCATGCCCAAATCCTCCAACTTCTTCTAACATTCCTAATCTTCCCAATTTAGGTCCTTCACATACAGGTCCATTAGTGGAGATGATTACTAAAATAAAAGGTTTGACTAAAGGAGTAATTGTAGCCATTCCCATTGGAGATGTAACATTTATTTCTTTGATAAGTTTGATCTTTCTATATTGTTACTCGAGAGCCCTTGGATGTGTACATTTCCTATCGAGGAACTACTGAACTAATGATTAAATGCAATCC
Organism: Larix kaempferi; assembly: GCA_027924585.1. Lineage (NCBI taxonomy): Eukaryota > Viridiplantae > Streptophyta > Pinopsida > Pinales > Pinaceae > Larix > Larix kaempferi. The sequence continues at coordinate 5,698,991 of BSBM01000770.1, forward strand.
CTCCTTGGAGAGACTGCCAATTGATAAGTTTGATCTTTCTATATTGCTACAAAATGGCATCTAGATTCATCATCGAGTTTCTTTGTGGGTTGTTATATTGCATCTCAATTTTCCTAATGTGCTTAGCATAAATAGGGATGGGGTTTCTCTCATTACCTTCAAAACGACCATATTGGAAGACTCACAAGGATCCTTGGTCAACGCGAATGCCTTTGATGAGACCCCTTGTGCTTGGAATGGGATCAACGGTACACAAATGGGGCATGATAAAGGGTTTGGTTTTGTGGGGATTAGTATTCTGAAGAAACAAATTGTGGGAATTATCCCCTCTATGCTATGAGCTCTTGCTTACCTTCATCATGTCAATATGAGACACAACAAGTTCAATGGAATCCTGCCCTGTGAGCTCTTCAATGCAGGAGGTCTCTAGAGTTTGGTTTTCAATAGGAATTTATTAACAGGTTCCTAAACCTAAAGAAGTCGGAATGCTCAAGTACCTTCAGATCCTTGATTTGTCTTCCAATTCATTTGTGGGTACAATCTTGTGGGAAATCAACAACTGCACTAGATTGAGAAGGTTGGTTTTGAACAATAATAATTTTTCTAGGCCAGTTGCTCAAGGAATGGGAAACAGTTTCCCGAGTCTCCATCAGTTGGACTTATCTTACAATCTCCTCAATGGATCCATTTTTCACGTCCCCTCCCATCGACGCAAGGAAGGGAACATGACTACACTTCTGGGGATTTCACATAAACTCAACCCATTTCGTTAGCTTCATACGAATAAAACAAATGTGTGCAGATGCAAATCAAGCAAACATGCACAATGGAAATAAACCTCATCCACACACATTTAATATGCATTCAGCATATCAATAATGGTCATCAATTTAAAACATTGCAGAAGTAAAACACATAGATAGAAAAATACTTATCTTCATTGTGAAATGGTCCCAAGCAACTAGCTATGTCGCTGCAACGTTCCACCCAACCATAGGTCTCTGCCCAGCCTATATTCTTTCAGCACTCAGAGACCACCCCCGAGATGGGCATGATTTCTACAAGGAAAAGGGGACACTCAAGCTCATGCACAACCAAAGAAACATTGCATCTAAGCCAAGCCAATCCACAACTGGGTTTATCAGGCTAAATTTGAACCCTCTTCATTTTTGGATGCTTGCACTCAAGCTCAAGCCAAAGCAATGGATACCCATAACCCATACCCAAGCATACTCCATCTACACACAACAAAGTACAATCATTGGGCATGGATACACATTTTTAACAATGGAATTTAGAAACAATATGGCCATGGGTTTTCCCCAAATCGTGGGCACACCAAAACATACTGTGAAGAGGAGAATTCGACCACAGGGAGAAAAACCGATTTATCCCACAGGTTATGAGCATTCCAATGGCCAAAATGGAATCAATGAAACCCCAAATAGAGCTCCCATCCTCCCAACCACTTTGCAACAAAAAAACATGCTCTTCCCAACTAGAAAAACAAGGAAAAACCATTAAAACGTGGAGAGAAAATGCCCAGGTAGATCCCAACTCGTAAGAGAGCATAACTCATTGGTGAAGAATGGCTTGGGGGGCAATTTTGTGGCTTTTCCTCTTGCGCAAGGAGTCAAAAACGAATTTCCATGAAGGGTGGCTTCCCATACCCGAATTTGGACAGCCATACCTCTCCATTCCCCAAGGCATTAACTATTTCAACCAACTCTTGGAAGAAATAAATGATTGGGTACAAAAGTCAACATGGGTAGTTGAGGGTTTATGGGTTCTCTCATTGACACTTGGATTGAATTGATTGGTTCCAAGGGTTTGAATATTTCCCTCCCAACTCCTTGTAAAACCATGCCCCCATCTCTTGTTGCATTGCATAGCTAGTTGTGGGTATTTCATTAAAATGCATATTTACATGATATTTGCAATTCCATTGTGCCTGGCTAGCATGTAAACCATATGCATCACTAAATCGATGGCGGGGCCTTGGCCTTGAGCTCCTCACCACGATTTTATAACAACATTACATCATTTACATTTTAATGCAATGGGGTCAAAATCAGGATATTACAATCCCATCCCCCTTGGAATAACACCGTCCTCGGTGTTCCTCCTGATCTTGGTAATCTATCCCATATTCAAAGCACTCTCAATCTCTCCAATAAATTCCTTACAAGTTTAGTCCCTATAAGTCTTGGCAATCTGCATGAAAAGGTAAGCATAGATCTTACTTACAACTACTATAATTCCGAAAGAATATGCTATCTCGAAAAAACCTAGAATACTTATGACCAAAATTTGCTTGTCTGATTAAGTTGTGGAACTTTGTGAGAGATTTTGGAGTTTGTGATTCTAAATGAATCTTATCATTCTCTTGATCCACATGCAATCCATGCATGTGAATGCTAAATCCTACACATGTACAAATATTTAGCAAATGCACACTTCCAATGGCCAAAGCTTTGTGCTTCTTCCACTGTTTGGTTTCCCTAAGTGTGCCATTAAATAAGACCTTGTAGTTGGAATGGGCCTCCTTACTTTGAGTTCTTGAGTTAATCCTCCCCATGCTTCGATTTTCCTCGAGGATTTGTATTTCTACCCTTGAACAGTAAGCATTACTATGCACTTGATATTATCTATGCCTTTTGGGTGACCTCTTTTGCGGAAGATGATTGGACCATTTCATCCTTCATGGACATAATTTCTGATAATTTATCCATTGGATTTGTATGATGAGATTGGTTATCTAGCATGACATGATTCACAATCAAATTGATCTCCACAGACACTATTCTTAACAATGCCTCCACATTGTATCTACAAGCTTTGAAATGAGCACTTCTTCAACATCTTTCTTTTATTGATTCCATTAGATGGAGGATGATTGAAGGCATCCATTCTTGGCTACTGGAATTATATTCAACCATTTAGTCTTTTGATTTTGATGTGGAATTTTTTTTGTCTTGATCTCAGTAGGTGGAATATGATTGAAGGAATCTTCCCCTAACCATTGACACCACATTTAATTGGTTGGTCTTCTTTATGATGTAGGCTCCTTAGGATATGCCAACTGATATGAGAAATTCTTTAGCAAGTATTTCATCTTTAACAATCTATCCTTTTTCCCCTTTCAAGTTTTGTCCCATAATACTTAGTCCATGTAGTTGCTTTGAAGCACTTTTCTCTGAGTCCTACCTCCTTTAGCTTTGTGTTTAGGGGATGATCTTTGAAGATTGTAGAACCTTGTGATTGTGAACTCCTTTGATCGAGAAATCTTCTGGAAGGTATTGCAACATGGATCCTTGGATTTCCTCCTCTTAGTCTAAGGTATTTGAGGAATTTTTTCTTTGAAAGTTTGAGAGATGCTTCTTCATTGATTAATAATAGGTGACATGTTGCATCCTCAACTGTCATATTCTTTCTTAAAGCACTTTGGTCCATTTAAATTTGAATTGACAATTTTGGCTTGTACCCCTTCTTCTATCTCTTTTGCTTTTGAATCCATGAACTCATTTTAAGCTTGAACCCTATGATAGGCCCTTTTCCTTGCTTCTCTTTGGAGATTATCAAATTCCTCAAGCTCCTCCTTCTCTGACTCATATTTGATTGTTTTGATGGTCTCCTCCAGGGGTTTCTTTCTCTTCAATGATCTTGGTTTTTTGACAATGACCCAATTCTTCATGAGATTAGAGAAAGACCATCTTGAGTGCTTTGGGTTCATCTTGTATTCAGGATGCCCTCTACAAATGGACTAGTGGCTTGGTTGTTTTAGCTTTTAAAGACATGAATGCTCGGAATTTGATGAGAATAAATCCTTGATCATGGCTGTTATTGATAGGGACGATGATTACTGATATTCTTTAATTTTCTTCCTTGTCAAATGATCTTCAACATATATTTTTTGGTAGCCATGATACACCTGCAAAGGAAGATCCTATGAGACATGTACATACACAACTTATAATCATCCAAATTCAACATGCATAATAAGGCTGAGAGGCAATGAATCAAACTTGAAAAATCTTGAGACCTGCAAGTTGAAAATGTAGAAAGAAACATGTAGATGCTTGAAAGATGAAAAGACTTTGATGAAGGGAGGTGGGCCCAACTTTGGGGAAATTGAGTCTTATGGCTCTTTTTCAGTGAATCTGGATCTGAAAGTGATCCATGAGGTAGATCATGATCATGTGAACTCAGTGGTAGATACAAGAAGAGAAAATGTTCTAGGACAGGGAAAAAAGGCTGAGGTCCCTACAATTATGGGTTCTTGGCTTGTTGAGAATTAACTCAAAGTTGGTTTGGCCTCAACATTACAACATTGCATGTAATGTTGGATGTGACATCATTCCTAGATAACATGAAATTTGCACTGGCTTCTAGAAATAACCAGTTTGGTATGTTGTATTTTCACATGACAGATCTTATATATGATTTATATTGTGTAGTCTAAACAATGAGTATTCATACCTTGTTTTTCTTAAATTGGTTGTTTTCTATTCGAAGGGACCAAGATGGCTTCAGTATTTGGTGTATAGAAAATGTTGTTGGGTCTTTCCCTACACACACATCTGTTGAACCTCCTCCAAAATGTGTGGTTTGTGATCTACGTGAGATGTTGCACACAAATTTTACTAACTCTAATTTGCACGAGGAGACAAAAAATTCTGAAATGAATGCAAAATCTAATGTTGTAAGCAAGCATGGGATAGATAGCAGACCAAGCATGCCTCGATGAGATAGAACATCATCCATGGTAAGATTGGCTCATTATTTGTCAGCCTCACAATTTGATCTCATATGGTGGGACAAGGGCAGTGAATCTAGATTTGCAGTTTCCATTTGGCTACATGTACCACCTCCTAGTTATGCTATTATTGGTGACAACATTGTTGAAGGGTAATATTGGGTTTTCAAGTTTACCTTTTTGTTTTTGAAATTTATTTTTGTACCTATTTAATACACTATGATATTTAAAATAGATTTTAATGTGGTTGTGCGCTTCTATAGTTTCCCTCTTTTTAGTAAACCATGTTGATTATTGGTGTTACTCATTAAGTAAAATTGCAATTTTTTTGGTTGAATGACATTAGGGTTGACCTGTCGAGTTTGGGTGTAGTTTTGAGGGATGACGATTCTGGATGCCTTGAGAAGCCTGTTAAGTTTAAGAAAACACAAATGCCAGGGAAGGTTCTTGAAGATGCTTTTATGTTGTTCCATGTTGCACCTCTTGGTTATATATCTTTAGGTTATATAACTTCAAGATCATCGAATTTGCCTCCCTTAGACACAATGGGTTGTGTGCGTATGGACCTTGTAAACCAGGAAAAATGTCCAAGAAAGTTGTTTGGAGCATGCCAGGTATGCAAGGATCATCTGGTTGTAGCTTATGGAGAGTTGAAAACCAAGTTTATAAATACTTATTTATGTCCTCTCTAGCTACTAGTTTATGTTCTAAACTATGAGAAAGATTGATTAAATATCAATATGATTTATTGTTTAAAAAGGAAAAGTATCAAGTTCATTTTATCCTTTACCGGCAAGTCGGATGGCATATGGGCTTGCAGAGACCAAGAAACAAATAATGCATTAAAACTTTAGTGGTGAAATGAAGATCGATTGTTTATCAGTAACACTTTTGGATAATCTGTTTGGAATGGTATGTAATGCTTGCTTAGTTTTGAAAACTTACAATTGGAGCTTATTTTGGTAGAAAGCCTAAATTGAATCAATGCACAGGGCACTTGTTACATTTTTCTAAAGCATGGCATCTATAAGTTGCTAAAGAGATTTTTCTTTATTGTGTACATGTGACACCTCTAGTAGATCCTGGATTGGAAGCAGGGGTGAGGTCCACTGCCATTGGATTTGAGGTTGGAAAAAGATGTGTATTGCCTATGGAGATCATGGTTTGGTAGCAGGGTTGAGGTCCACTGCATTGGATTTGAGGTTATCCTGGAGCCATTGGAATTTCCCTGGATTGGAAGTGCTACTTGCCATTGGGTTGTGGTTAGACTGTTGTCCTTGAGCCATTGGAATTGCCTTGGAGTGGAAGTAGAGGCCACACTTTCCATTAGGTTTTGGTTGGACTTATTTCTTGAGAGAATTTGTGGTTGAGTGTGCTCTTTGTTGTGGCATCATGGTTCTGTCTCGGGGGTGGCCATTGCAAAGTGAATTTTGGCTTGCATTGTGTCTACGAATGGGTGGAATGTGTCATGGTCGATTCCGGTTGTGTATATGGAAAAGATAAGTGCTTTATCTCATGTTTATTTAATTTATTTGGCTCTAATATGATTTATTTATGGATGCACATGAAATGGTTGATGAATTGTATGAGCTATTTGTGGAATAAATTTCTCATGGAATTCAATCTATTTATGCAAGTAAATTTTGTGAAGGAATTGGAAACTAGTTTTTGGGATTTTGTGCACAAATTGTTTGAGGAAATGATTCTTTGGAACCTATACTACATAACTTATATTTCTACCCCTTTTCATTATATAATGTGTATTTTTATGGTACAATAGCCTCGAAATTGTTTAAGGCACTTCTCTTTGATGCTTCTACCTTTTATTCGAAAACTAGTTCTTCGATTGGATTGTTTTGCATAGTTTGAAGACTTGGCACATGAAGTGTTTGTAAAAATTCCCGAGTGTTCTTTTTATGCTTATGTATGATAAATATACTTTAAATGTGTGTGATAATGTGAGGGAAAATATTCTTGATAGTGTTTGGGAAATGTCTACCGAAATTCTAGATCAATTTCCAATTTCTAGCTCCTTCAATGGAATTGTTTTGAGTAGATTTGTGACTTTCCATATGAAGTGTTTAACGAATGTTCGAATGAGGTATACCCCTATTCTAAATGATAAAACATTTTATTTAGAGTTTGAATTTCATTTGAATGATTTTATGAGACGTGGATTTAATTATTCCAGTGATTACTAGAATTACTAGTCAATTCATATGAGTAGAATTAGCTAGTTTTGTGAATTATTGAATGGACCGTATATGAGAATAAATCTACAGCCATATGAATATAGGTGAACCCTGTTACGCTTTCCATGAGCTATATTAGTCATATATTTATATTTATTTGGCATTTGGAAAGTTAAATTGGAAACTAGGTACATTGTGGTGAAAATTGATAACTAATTGTGGATTGAAATCTCTGTTTTTGTAAAAACGGAATGCTACAGCCATGTGCTTTGTTTCTAACATGTTATTGTACTATAGGTGGCTACTTATTAGGTGTGGCACTTTACTTATGTATGCATTTCATTTTGGTTCAGTTATTTAGACCTAATTCCTTGCGGTGAATGTTAACTAGTTTCATTGGAATTGATGGAAAAGATCACCTTATGTGCAATTGGAATGATCTGCAAATAAACCTTTAATTGGATGCAGGTTCACGCTTAAATATGTTTTTAATGGTTGTAGTATTTCTTTGGGTTTAATGGCAAGGTTACAAGTTGATTCTATGCAAGACTAGCTGCTTATATTGGAAAATTAGTTAACTAGTCTTGTGGACTCTCTTTCGTAATTACCATGATTAACTATTGTAATTTTGGTAGTTAGGCCTTATTTACATGTAATTAGATTTTATTAAGCCATTGGCATTGAAAATCGATGGTTATTTGTTAAACAATTGGATTTGTGATAAGTGTTGTCATTTGCGCACTAAGTGTCGTAATTAACACCTTAATTAGTAGTTAACTATGATTAATAATAATTAGCCTTTAGAAGTGGTTATCGTCTCTGATATCAATTGGATTGAAGGTTTGATGATGTTAAATGATGTTAAGAAGACTTCCGAGCCCTTAGATCAGATGTTGGATGTGTTAATGAATTTACATTAAATTATTGTTAATTATTGGATTTTGTGTCACAATTAATTTTGGAAAAAAAGAAATTAAATGTTTATGGTATATCCGCCACACTAAAAATCAAGTAATTAGCCTTAGAGAGCTAAGGATATTCCCATTAGATACTTTGATATCCCCATGGGACATTACAGGTGGTATCGGAGCTTAGGTTCCAACACTACGATTATTGGGTCTTCCATATAGTTATAAATCTTTTGTTTATATTTCCAACACTGCGGTTGTTGGGCCTTCCATAGAGTTATAAATATTTTGTTTATATGCATTTGGAGATTATAAATGTGCTTTGTGAAAGAGTTTTAAACTCTCTTATGTTAATGGAAGAATAAGAATCCTCACTTTATAGATCAGTTTGTTGTATGCTTTAGAATTAATTAATATTCAACAGATTGATTGGTAAGTATTATGTGGTGCATATCTAATAACTGAGTAGATTGATTGGTTGATGCATATTCACCTTGCATTTCCTCTTTTATTGTTCAGTGATTTCATTGGTCGATTCTTGTGCATTTCCTCTTTTACTACTTTAGTGACTTGATTGGTCGATGCTTATGCATTGCCTCTTTTACTGTTTAATGACTTGATTGGTTGATGCTTGTGCATTGCCTCTTTTACTGCTCATTGAATTGTTAACATTGAAATGCTTCTTATGGTATGATTTATTTACTGGTACATTACTAGTGCATTTCAAAAGCCTCCCGATAGCGAGGGAGGTCAAGGAAATGATGCGTATAGTGCCCATACTAAGAACATATGGAACATGCGTGATTTGTACGCAGTGTTCTGGACATAGATGTGGACGAGGGAGGTGTGCCCCCTTTCACCATCGATGGAGCGTGGGTGATGCTAATGGGAGTGTTGAGAAAATTCCTTAGCTCCGATAGAGTAGGACATAAGTTAGTTGCGTGGCTTTGCTTCCCGCAAAGGGCACACAACGGTGTGACCCTTTGAGTGGGAGTATTGATCATAACTGGGGATTTTAACTCCTGCTGGTTGATGCCCCCCTGCTTTAGGCTTAGCGGTTTCTACTGAATTAAATGTTGGGTTAGGTAATAGGGTACCTTTCAAATTTGGTTGTTTGGTGCCCCCATTGGCGGTCTTAGCGACGACCAATTGTGGTTTAGCTATGGATGTCATAGGTTGGGCTATCGTAACTGAATGTGTTACGGGCCTTGTAGGTGTAGCAGCCGAAACATGGACAAACTCATAATGGGTGACTAGTTTGGAAGCCATCTCTGGGTAGGGTGGTGTGAGGTACCATACTGGTATTCCCAAAGTTATCCCAGGTAGAGTTAACTGAGCCATAACCGATGTCCCTTGTACATCCGTGGGGGGATACAAGAATGGGATTTGAAAAATTGGTGGGACCGATGGGATCAACGTTTGTGCATTGCCATGACTCAACGATGGTGCTGATGATGTTGTTGAGGTACAAGCGACACCATTTTCAGTGGTGAAAATTGTGCACATTAGACCATCGATCGATGTAGGGATATTAGGTGGTGGTCTCGAATATACTCCTAATAAATTGGAGTCCTTGTACATGCATGGGAAAATTTCAATATATGGTTGATCATCACCTAGTACAGTACGTAGGACATTGTCGGGATTGCTTGTGGTGTTGGAGTCATAATAGTTAAGCTAGTCGAGGGTAACTACCTTCCCTTCTAAGGGAAACATCATGATACAGAAGACCGAGGAGGTGACCGCCTTCATGGCGTACATATAACTATGCCCCAAGAGGATGTTGTAGTCGAGATCTGCGTCGACTAATTCGATATCAATCATAACCATCTTTCCCTCAGCTCTATGGGTACATTTTGGTACAATCCTCTTGGTTGGTATGGTCTCACATCATACCCGTGAAGAGTGATAGAAGAGGGGACCAACTTAAGAGATCCTAATCTTTTCCAGACTTTTGTAGACATGAAGCAATGGATGTGCCTTCATTGATGATACCTAGATGGATCATGATGTTTTTTACCGTAACTAGAACTTGAAATGTGACTGATGACAGTAGTCACAGATCACCTTTGTCAAGATCAAAGGTCATGAGGTGCGAGTCAGAAGGATCGATTGCACCAAGTGCATTGAGTAATGCATTTATCTGTGTTGGGAAATACTATAACAATTCTAATATGGACATAGCCGTAGGGGATTGAGCCAAGTCATCCATAATACTGTAATTGTGGGTGGATTTCATGTGAGAGTTATTAGGGGCACGCTGAAGTGAAAATTTCATAATCCATGGGATTTGTTCGATATTCAGGCATGGTATCTATAAAGGCCCCTCCAAGGGGATAGGAAAGTATTCCATTTGGGGGGTGGAAGGCCCATCATAACCTCTATCTCGTGCCTGAAGGTTAATATCCAATGTATAGATATTTTGGAAGGAGCCATGGTTAGGTGGGCGAGGGTCTTGCTGTTGTGTAACTAACCCTTGATTCGCAAAGGGTTGTTGTAACACAGTGTTTTATGGTTAGGGAGTATTCGGTGCTTGAGGAGGCTTCATCACTATCTTCTTTTTGGCTTCCACTAACTGTTGGTAGTTAGGGATAAGAGGAAAATGATGCGTGTAGTGACCATAATCGCCGCAAATGGAGCAACAATAATTGGTTCTTAGGGTGGGATTCTTCCCTTGTTTGGGGGGATTATTCGTCCCTTCATTTTGGTTACCCGTATTCTAGTTTTGTTGAGGAGGGGGGTTTCCCCCTTACCTCAAATACTGATTCGATTTGTTCTTACCTTTCTTCTTCCCCAAAGTCTATGGATTCTGGGGGTTTGCAACATTTAATTGCTCAAATTGTTGAGCTTGTTGGATGTAAGAAGGTTGAACTAGGTTGACCCCCATGTGTGGGGTAGGTTGCTGACTAGTTGGGCATGGGAAAGGATAATAAAGGTTTCACCCCGGGGGTGGGGTAAATGCGGTTTGTGTTCCAGAGGAGGTGGACGTAGGAACGGCTTGTTCCATTGGTGGTGTAGGAACCGTCGTCACTTGGCTAACGTTTGGGTATGTAGGATTACATTCCATACTGGAATTGACCAACTGGTGTGGTTGGTACAGGTATAGGGGGTATCGACGCAGGTGGCATGGATGGGTAATACATAACCATATTAAATGGTGGCGACGTGGTAGGAGGAACCTTTCCTAGATGGGAAACAAACCCAATAAGCCCATCCGTAGAATGTGACGAGTCGGTATGTGTAGGATCCAATGACCGATGCCAAGGGGCATTAGGAAGGATAATGTAAAGGTAGCTGGATTGTGCATATATAAGACCGAAATGTTGCACTTTTAGAATAGCCAATTCCTCACTTTGCGGCATGGAGGTGGTGACATCTTTATCTATGGCGGGTTGGATATATTTGATAAACCAATCCAATAAAAAGGGTGGTTGTATATTGATCTTGCACAATGTACAATGCCTATGCCACTCATGGATGTGATCCGCGATGTGGGTAGATGTGTTTTGCTGAAACTCTGTGAGAATTTCAAGGCCAAGGTCATGTCGAATCAAGAGCTGGAAGTAAGTAAGAAACACAGTGTCCAATGTTGCGAATGTGGCATGGGTTGCGCTTGCTAAATTGACATACCATTTGGCTGTCGTGCCTATGAGAGTATGCTGAAAGAGGCAAAGCCTCACATGATCATCCACTATGCTGTTAGATGAACACCATAAGTGAAAAGACATGACATGGTTGGAGGGATCGCCCCCATGTTTTCCTTCGAATTTAGGGATATCAGAGGGAAGTTTATTTGGCATATCCGGCCATGTGGGATAATGAGCTATGGGATCATTTATTAGTTTGGCTAAATCAAGTAGATTTAAACTAGCCATGAATGGTAAGGTAGGGACTACTGGTCTTTCCATTCTGTGTGGGATGTGATTTCCATGAGGGGGGGAACTAGGTGGTGTTGTAAACAATGGTTGACCTCCTATGAGAGATGATGGGTCAAAGGGAACCGAGGGATCTCCAAGGGGAGAAGCCAATGGGGTACCTCCGCCGATGGGGGAAGAAGTGGTGTAATTAATATTTTCTCCGAGAGGAGAAAATGCACATAGAAAGGATTGGCCTCAACTAGATGATCCTATCAATGTTGTCTGGGAATGGACCCGGCTAGGGTACCTTCCTTGTGAACCACAAGAAGAAGGTGTAAAAACACCCCTTGAGAGGGGTGATAGGACTTGTAGTCTATGAGACTGTATCAAGATGTTGTTTTGTTCCTCAATGGTGAAGGATTTGTGTTAGATGAGAATGATAGTGGAATTTAAACACAATTGAACAAATGAAAAAACATGCCAACCACAACAGATGCAAAATGGTGCGATAAGTGAGTGATATGTGCAATGTCAGTTTTAGTGCATGAGTTCCCACACGTAGGTTCTTTTTATTACGAGTTTAGTGAACTTGTAGTTAAAAAGAAAATAAATGTAAATTCCATAACAAGAACTAATGTTCTTCCTCTCAAATGTCATTGGGCCTCCCAAAAGCATAATTGATGGTGATAATGGTATCCACTCACCAATCGACTAGTGGAAATAACAAAGAGCTAGTTCTGTCGGCGATAGGTCCAATGTTTCAATAAAGAAGACTTGGAAACACCTCCCAAAGGAAATAGCTAACTTCAGGAGTCAATTGCATTCACAATTGCTCCTTAGTGATATCCTAAGTTGGGCCACAAAGATTCCTTGCGTCAAGTTTGGACTAGTGGTTTGGCTTGCACTATATAGTGTCGTATCCCTACGACAAGATGAGTGGTGTAACAACAAAATAATAATAAATTAATATTAACTATTAATATTAATTTATTAATTAAAAAAATATCAATAGTCATGACCTTTTGTCGAAAAGGTACATGACGGGCATATAAAAGCCCCAAACTATGTAACCATTATCATCCATCATATATTACATCTTTTACTTTACTACAAGTCATTTATGGCTTTCTTACGTTACTTGTACTGGCTATTCTATTATTAAGGAACCTTGTTCCTTCAGTGGTATCAGAGCCCCTTCTTAGGCAATTCTAGCCATTGGCTATTATTGGGAGTTTCTCCCGTCAATTGGTTTTTGACCAGCCAAAATCCATTCTCCAACTCCAAAAAAGTAAAAAAACAAAAGAGAAGAAAGAAAAAGACAAAAGTAAAAAAATAAAAAGAAGAAAAGAAAAGAAACAAGAAAAGAAAAAGAAAAAGAAAAGAAGATAGTGAAAAACAGAAGTAAAAATTAAAAAAAAAGGATAAAAAAGAAGAAGAAGAGAAAATAAGTAAGAACAAGAAGTAAGAACAAGAAGTAAAGTAACATTCATGAAACCGCACATGGTTTTATGATAGTGCACATGGTTTTGTCAGCCCTTGGTTTTATAAACCGTTCCTTGGTTTTATCAAACCAACTCTTAGTTTTATATATTATTATAATAATATTAGTATTATTATATAATATTTTAATTTGATTAGAAACTTATTACTCCAACTTTATAATTAAAGTATTTAAATATAATACTTATTATTTTTAGTCAAACAAAAATTACGATATTATTATTATTATTTATAATAATATATATTGTATTGTTTCAAAACTCTATACCCCTTCTATTCACAAAAAATTATAATATTTATTATTATTGTTAGTAATAATTAATATTATTAAATAATTGTAATTAATTACAATTATTTTATAAAAAGGGGAAGGAAGCCAAAAATCAAGGAAAATCGGCAATCATTGAAGAGTCAAACATCAAAGGAAGACCAAGTATCATCGGAAGTCGAGACCATTCACCTTCGAACGAGTAAAAAAAAAAATAAAAAAAATCAAAGTCTTAGAAAATATTAAAGTAGTCACTTACGCTAATTGTGGAAGAATTATGGAAGACATATAAATTCAAATTTTGGACTAAGTGTCCTTATTGTGAAATGGAATTCCAATATCCGAGAGCCTTTAAAAATTATGATCGACCCTATCCAATATGTGATAAATGTTTTATTATGAGGGACGATCCAGGTCACTCACAATTGCAATCACAGTTACGAACAGTTTCGACCCAGCTAGAAAAGTGTGAACTAGCTAATAGTGTTCTACAACTCCGGTTCAACAATCAGGAACAAATTAATGGTTTTCAAAAAGAACAGATTATTACCTCAGAATTACGAATTCGATCATTGGAAGACAGTAGAGAAAACCTCACAAAAAAATGATCAGATAAGAACGAAAAAATTTCACATATGGAAGGTATCATTCAAAAACTTGAAGACCAGAAAAAAAAACCAAACAAAGTCGAAGAATATCCGTATGGAAATAGTGTCGACTTAAAAGAGGAAATTAGTTGTCTTAACAAAATCGTCATGGACAAAGAAGACAAATTGGCGCAAGTACATGAAAAGTTAAAAAATCAGGAAACAGAGTTACGTCATCAACAACAACAAAAAGAAAACCTCCAGCAGTAGTATGTCGACAGTAAGAAGACACATAAGTTGGAACTGACAAAAGTCAACAAGGTGGTATCAAGCAATACCGAAGAAATTTTTCGACTACGAAACCATAACAAAACACTGATTACAAAGATTAAAAAATTGAAAAACAATAGCAAGAGGGAACACCACGGTGAAGACCTCGAAGGAAGAATATTAGAAAAACAAGAAGAAAACCAGTGTCTAAAGAATCGTAATCAAGAACTAGAGAATCAAATCAAGAAGTTAGAAATTGACAAAAAGTCACAAGATGAAAGAATACAAAATATTCAGAATCATAACAATCTACTGGAGAACCAAGAAGCACAAATCCAGGAAGATGCATCCGAAAATCAAGTCGAGGAAGTGAAGGTAGTCCTCGCCGCAGTTGAAAAGGAAGAAAAACAAACAACACATACACCTTACAGACATCCCAATTATAATCGCCATTTTGACCAACGACATGGCCAAAACGATCACTCACAGAAGAATTATGTTGACAGGCGAAAAGATCAACATACTAAGCAACAATTGAAATGACTCGTCCCACAAAATGATCTCAGAGCTCCGATAAAAATAGATCTGGGATGGACCACAACATATACGATGTGACAATTCTCCTTGGGAATCCAGAACTCGTATCGTCTTATTTCATCAAGTGTCGCAAAGGATTCCAGAGATGACAGTTCAAACAAAATCAAACATTGTTGTCAATGAAGCTTTGAGGACAAAGCTTCCCTTAAGGGGAAGGCAATGTAACAACAAAATAATAATAAAATAATATTAACTATTAATATTAATTTATTAATTAAACAAATATCAATAGTCATGACCTTTTGTCGAAAAGGTACATGACGGGCATATAAAAGCCCCAAACTATGTAAGCATTATCATCCATCATATATTACATCTTTTACTTTACGACAAGTCATTTATGGCTTTCTTACTTTACTTGTACTGGCTATTCTATTATTAAGGAACCTTGTTCCTTCAAGTGGCTTGTAGGGGAGAATAGGGCAGCTATACCTCGACTTTCACCTCCTTGGCCACGACGCACTTTTGATCCGAGTTTTCTTTTAACACTTGCTTATAGAAGGATTTTGTAAGTACCTTATGAGACAACAATGCTATGTTTCAAAATATTGCTATTGAAACTAGATTGATGGGAATTAATGGATGCCTAGCCTAATCAATCGTACTTAACTAAAATATTGTTTTGTGACCTCCTGTGGAGGCTTTTAGTTGGTTAAGACAATTACAATGTTGATTTTAAGGGGTTTTGAGTGTTCACTTATGGAGTGTAAGAAAGGTATTTCACAATCCCTACCTTTTCGATTCACCAATCTCACATGAAGTGCGAGGTGAAGAGCATACTTGGATTGGAAGAGTCTTTAGGTCTCTTTGTGTGTGCTAGTTGTGCAAACACATGTGATGAAAGCAAATTGATATCGACAAATTAACTAAAAGAGAATATCAAGTAATACATACTTTTAACTCTAAAAGAAGCTAATGATGCTTTGCAAATCAAAGATGCTAACTAAGTGTGCAATGGAGGTATTTCACACTTCTCACCCTTTTCTGATTCACCAAGCTCACATGAAGTGAGAGATGAAGAGCATACTTTGGGAGACAAGGGTCTTTAGGTCCTTGCTTGTGTGCAAAAAGTGTATTCTACACTAGCATTTATACTAAAAACATGTCAATTGGTGCATACACAAGAAATGGTCTTGAATACTAGTGACAACAATGGGGCCGTTGAAAGCCTCAAAGTTGTTTACCTAGGCAAGTTTCAATAGAGATGAAATATTTACTTCTATTGATGCCTCGGTTGAACATGTGTTGGAATGGTGTTCAAGGAAAACAACAGGGGATGAAAACTCAGCTAAAGGCTTCAGATAATCCTACGCAAGTTTTACCCTATCCTCGAGTTGTTTGGTGTGGTTAACACCCACGGATACAAAGGCCTCCGCTGGCACTTGTGAGTGTTTGATCCTAGAAAGGATCAACCTTCCTGTGGAGAAAGACAAGAGTTTTGCTAATCATAAGGGTTAATCTAACTTGGAAAAGAAATCTAATCTAAGTCAAGCCTATTCTAAGAGGATTAATTTGTTTGTGCACAAGATAACTTGATCTGAAAATTACTAAATCCTTTCACCAATTTATCAGACATGCAAAACTGGATCTTGACTTAGTAGCTTAAGATATAATTAATTGAAAATATTCAACCAACAATAACTTAAGAATGAAGTGCATACAAGCTTACCCTGAATCTTGAATGTTAATTGAAAAATTAACATTAACTTAATGTTTTCTCTGTATCATTTGCAGAAATAGATAAAATGTTTTAGATAAAGACATTCATTTAAAACATCTATTACAGTGATCATAAGTTGAGAGAAATCCAAACCATAAACCAATGTAAGTTACTGATTGCAAATAATAGATAGTATTGGTGAATGTGTCGAAGAAAAACCACGATTCATCAAAAACATTTGACAAATTAAAACAAAAGAGATAGCTGAAGGAAACTAACTATGTATTAAGGCCTACAAAACATTACATAGTCTGCAACAATAGAGCATCTCGAGTCTCTTTTGGAGATTTTGTCTCCTAACCATCCATCCCTTGCTATGAGATCTAAAATCCCTAAAATAATAATTACAAAATAATGATTTAGGATCAAATCTCCCACATAGCCGGGATAATCAAAACTACATTATCCTAAAAATGGCCAAGAAAAGACTACCTCTTGGCCTACAATATCCAACAATCCTTATACATAGGAATAATAAACCAATTCGGATCCCAAACTAGGCATCATACAGTTTCTTAGAAAGATTGCACTACATATTCTTGAGTACATCATGTCGTAAGCTGAGGAGAAGCAAGATAGATCACGAACCATTGAAGGTAGCTAGCAAGGAACGAATGAAATCTTCCCTGGATTCACAAAGACCAGACATATCTTCAAAACCAAAAAATCAGCTAACAGATCCTCCTTGAAAGGAATTGCGGGACACACAGGTGGCAAGTTGATGATTAAGTCCCGGACAATTGTATTATCTTGATCAACATCTTCTTTGTCACCCTTCTTCCGCTTGTTGAAAAGGAATCATTCATATGTGAATTTAACCTCACCATCTTCCTCTTCACTATCGGTGCTACCATCAGAAACATCAACGTCAAACGGTGTAGGAACAGGTTCAGAGTATTCCACTGGCTGAGGCTCTTTTTCAAGAGAATTCTTGACAGGAATGTCAGAAACTCTCTACATTTTACTTACAACATGCAATTGTTAACATAGATATCAAATTATCAATCCAAATTTTGCATATATCATCGTAAACTAACATACTATCCACAACAACTGTTATAGGACATAAAACCACAGGATTTGACATCAATTGATGATGCAGGAGCATTAGAGCCTAGGCAGATCAGTCGAAGTTGATCGACAGAAGGGAGCCAACCAGAGAGAGTGCCGACGACTGTTGCTTGGTTTTTCAACCAAGCATGTGCAAGGATGCACTTGCTAACTAGTAGCAACAGTCTCAAATAAAGCAATGTAAATAAGCAAATATAAACTATAGATTGATGGCAGTAAACGGTAAAATAAAGGAATCTAGATTAATAACAATAAGCAAAATTGATTCATAAACATGTAAATAAAAATTAAAATTCTTGTATTACCTCAAATGGTGAGGATGGTGAGTTTTGAGTAGCTCCAAGGTTGAGAAGCTCCAATGTCCAATGGTCTCTTCTTCTCCAATGCTTCAATGGTTGGGCAAAGCTCAAAAGATGGGCAAAGCTCAAGATGGATTTTGGCAGCATGAGGATAGGATGAAAATATGGATGAATAATGAGGAGCCCCTATCACCTTTTTATAGTTTTTGGGTGATGGGGAATACCATTATGGTTTTAAGGAAACCAATGGTATTGACCAACATGGTTTAGGTCTCTTTTTCCTTTTTTGAATATTTTTTATATTTTTATTCCCTTTTAATATTTTTTGGGAATTTTGGACCCTTTTTGAGGGTTTTTTGAGGAAAAATACATATTTTGAGGGGAAAAAGGTGTATTATGGTCTTTTTGGTGACCTTTTGATGGTTTTAGAGGCTCAAATGGTGGAAAAAGTGGATAAATGTGTCATGTGAATAAGGGAATGACTAGTGAGCACTTTTGGGTGTTAACAGATTACCCCCTGATGTGTGAGGGCAGGAGCTCATCGTATGGACGACCGATACACATCATAGTTATTTTGTTTTTTTTCATGGTGTTTGGAGAAGAGAAGAGACCAATTGGAGACTGGAACAACGGCCCCTTGGAAGCTGCATAAAACTGAAAAAAATACATGGCCTGAAAATGAATGAGGAATAATCTCTGATTATGGATGAGGCGGGCATACCCATGCTCCTATCAAGACATATACATAACAATTAGGCCTAAGAAGGGGGACCTGAATAATACATAAAAATCTGTTGGTACATCATAATGGTCCAGAGGGGACACAATTATGGGATGTACTCATGGTCATACCATGACTGATCTCAAGAACTGATACACTGGAAAAGAGCAACAACCATTCTGAATAAGGTTCAAAAGGGTGGATGAACTGCTGGAGCTAAAGGTGTCCAATATTTGTAGGGACTCAATTAGACTCTCAAATGTGGTAGAATCAGTAAATGAGTCAACTTCTGAGGAGTATTTGTAACTGTATACTCAAGGGAGTATAAAACAGGGGTACATCTGAATACTGTCGCCAAGCGCAACCCGGATATCCATAGGAAAATGTAACTGGTTGTTTCCTCAATTAGACTCTCAAATGTGGTAGAGTTAGGTGATATTTGGGGTCTTCAACAAATAACTGAAAGGACCGATACCCTGTACGAGTCTCAACGATGCGATCAAGGTGTTGAAGTCGAGCATGTGAGAAATAATGATTTGGAGAGGCATTGAGGACTCCTTTCGAAATGATCTGTAGGCACTCATCACAAATGGTGATGAGTCCAAGGCACAGGGACCTCTGGGTCTATCCTTTGGAATAGATTTGGTTGGCGTCGACAGAGGGAGACCAACAACTATCAAGGCAATGATGTTTCCTTGATAGGAGCGCAAGGTGTACAACTGAAGTGTGATAGTACTGATGGTAGGACTGACATACTGTGGGGATGGGGAATAACTGGGGTCATATAGTGGATGGACTCAAACTTCCTGTATTCAGAGCATGATGACATGGTTGACCTGGTAGCATAGGAAACTGACTTTTAGGTGTGGGGATCATAGCTTAGGGGTATGTATTGTAGACTGGAGTGACTCTAGGAGGACAAGCTGATGGATGCTTTTGGGAAACTCTCAGGGTGACATACTGCAGAATGCTCTGAACAAAGGCGACCATACTGGGGAAGCTGCCTTATGAGTAGACATGATCTATTGTGGCACCGAAAAGCACCGTTGGGTCCTTCTTCATAGTTTTAATGAGCTCCAAGAAGGGAAAAAAGTGTGCTCTGAAATGGTACTATCCTGTGGATTTATGTGAGCCTAGGACTGTTCATGCTTGTGAGTGCTTTCATTTTTAAGGAGTTTGAAAACGATAAGAAGACTTTGGATTGGTGGTGGAGTATCATCCTGTGGATTTATACGAGCCCAAGACAGTGATTGCTCGTGGTTGCTTTCAATTTTAGAGAGTCTGAAAGTGGTAAGTAGACTCCATTGGTGTTCTTTTTCATATGTTAGTCTCCAAGGCCCGAAAAAGCATAAAATGATGCAAATGGAGAACTCTTCTAGCCGATGTGACTAGAGTATTCCTTTTTCGCAATTAGTCTACAAGGTCCGAAAAAGGGGTAAATTTATACTAGGTAGACGCCCTTTCACATACTTTTAGTGAGCATGAAAGGAAGCAAGGTTGCTCGACGATCTCTTCATTGCTTTAGGAGTTAGAAAAGAGCTTAACAGAAACTCCTTAAGTGCCTTTTTTGTAAAAGAAATGCTCGGCCTGAAAAAGGGATAAAATTATACCGAACAAAAAAGTATTGGTGAAAGTGAGGAATGATCTCAAGCATCTTCACGAGCATGGAAAACAAAATCCAGAATCCGGTGACATAAAGATCGTAAAAAATAAGCAACGGTCGATGTGGCACGCAAATCGAGGGGACGACGGGCATGTGAAAAAGTGCCCAAAAATTATGGGGGTGAGAGTGAGAAATGATCTCAAGCATCATCACGAGCGCGAAAAACTAAATCCGATGATATAAAAAATGTCAAAAAAGGGTAACGGCCGATGTGGCACTCAAACCGAGGCGACGACGGACATGTGAAAAGATGTCCAAAAAATCCGGCGGTGAGAGCGAGGAGTGATCTCAAGCATCATCACGGGCACAGATATATGAATCTGGCGGTGCAAAGGGTGCGAAAAACGGAGGTCAAATGACTCTAGAATGGTCAAAGGAAAAACAAGGTTAAATAATGGTTATAAATAAAGGTGAGCCCACCAAGCGAAGGATGCAGTGGCGGGGAGAAATGATGACCCACGGGGGTGAAATACTAGGCGTATCAAATCAAATCAAATATATCAGTGACACGTGACCTCAAAAATGGTTGAGATCACAAATGTGAAAAAGTGAGCAGGGTTAATGAAATGCTCCCATGCTATGTGTTTGGGGTTTGTGATTGTGGATCACATATGTGTTGGTTTGAACAATGGGATCATTGAAATACTGAGATAGGTGTTATGGGGAAGGTTCAAAATGATTGATCATGCCCCCTATCCTAGGGTCGAGGTAATCTATTATGCCTCCTAAATCAGAGGTGTTAATGCAGTGTAGATGTTGTCCTAGAGAGGGATCAAGAGGGCATTGACCAACCGCTGGTGGGGGGGTGTACCATGAGGCTGTGGGCCGTGGTGGCATACTGAAGTGATGATATGATGATAGGGGATTATCCTTACGGGGTGGATGCCCCCAATATCGCCGACGAGAATGACGATGATGATGAGTAGGCAAGGTTTTGGGCTTGCCCCCATGCTGTGGACATGTGGTTTCCTCGTTGATTTGAAAAGGTTGAAAATGTGGGTCGAAGAGATTAGTGGAAGGGGCCGATCGGACAGAGGGGTATCCAGTGGAAACCGTGTAAATGGTGTTAATTTCTTCCGAGGAGGAATATTTTGGGGGATATATTTCCTTAATGAGAAGAGGGGATATCTCTAGGTTGGCATTATTCAATTCGTATAGGGCTGCTCTATAATCTGGTATATCAGGGCAGTGATGTGAGTAATGGCCGTAAATGCCACATATCGCACAAGGGTGATTGTCACGCAATGATTTATCATGCGGCTGAGGAGGCAGTTCAAGTTTTACCACTGGGATACCAGCGTCGTCTTCCAACATATTCATGTGCTCTTGAAGTGCTGGTAACTATGGACATTGATATGTGGCATGGCCTATGTCGTCACACAAAGAGCACTTGGGGGATATGTGGATTGTTGGGGATTCTTCGCTAATTTGGGGGTCGATGGGGGGGTGCGAGTTGTGGGTCCAGTGGTGTAGGTTTGTGGACCTCTGCCCCCAATGTTTCGAAGTGGTGGGGAGTATAATTGGATGTTGATGCTGTGGCCATTGTTGGAGGTGGTCGATTTTGGATGTTTGCTACACCAGGGGGTGTACGGTTAGAAGTATTGATGGGTTGCACCGATTGTAAAATGACATTCGGTGTCGGGGGAGGGGTTTGGGCAGGTAGGTACCATATAGGTAGTCCTAATGTCAATCATGGGAGATTAAGTGTAGCCGTGACTGGTGTGTTGATGGTGCCTGAAGGGGGAAATAAAAATGGGATAGTATGAATTGGTGTGGCTCCTACGTGAGTTGGCACTGAGGGTGGTTGCGGGAGTAAAGGGCGTTGTTGGTTTGGTACCTGTGTGTTCTGCGAGAGGGTGCAGAAATAAGATATCTCGGTTATCTTCAAAGGGGGTGGGATGGATTGGAATGTGGAATTCATAGGTGATTCCGAGTATAATCCAGGTCTGACTGTGGAGACGAACAATGTAGGTGCGTTATGAATTGGTTGTTCAATCATAGGGAGAACGTTTGCAGGTGCACCGGGGGCGTATTGGTTTCGACGCGTTTGGAGGTTGATATCATTTGATGACATGATTAGCAAATGGTGAGTGTTTGACTCCGTATGCTGGTAATTGGTTGTAGCATAGGTAATTTGTTGTTGTGGTGCAGTGGATCCTTGTGGGGGATCCTTTGGACGGGTGTTTATTACTCCTTGATTGGGTAGAGGATTCTGCAATATCATGGGTTGCAGTTGAGGAGGTGGTGTTGGCTGTGCAGTGTGTCCTTGTCATTGGGAATCATCGGTCCACAGTTGGCGTGCTCGCTCCAAATGGGGGCAAGTGTGTGTGTAATGGCCGTATACCCCGCATATGGAACATGGGTGGTTTGTTCATAAATTGAGGTTCTTACCTTGTTTCGGTGGTCTATCATGGTTTTGGTTGGCAGGGGTAGTGTTGTTGTTGTTTGGAGGATAAGTTTGAGTGATTGGAGGTTGTGGTACAACAAGCGCTACCTATGGTGGGTAATAAGCCGTTGGGGCTTGTGAGTGAATAGGAGCATGTGTGGCCTGCTGATGGTAATACATAGGGGGTGCAACTGGAGGTGGATAGGATGAAGGTGCATGACCATAACATTGTGGTGGACATGAGAGTCCATGAGTGTGGTGGGGGTGGGCGATGGGAGCATATGAAGTTTTAGCTCCAGAGTGAGATGTGGCCCGCGAAAGATTGGGGCTGGTATTATTGCGCATAATGGAAAAGGGTTGGTTGTGGGACGCAACTTGTCCAATGATGCCATTGGCAGCATGGGATGCCCCCGGTGTGTCAGTCCGGGAGGAATCACCGCGGGGAGCATCAGGTAAATGGTATACAAGTAGCCACACTGGGCGTAGATAAGATCAAATTGATGTGCTTTTAGAATGGCTTCTTCTTCCGACTGGGGTCATTCAGAAGCCACGTCCTTGGCTATGAATGGAAGGAGGGATTTCAGGAACCAATCCAGGAAGATACGGTCATCTAGCTTGATATTGCAGAGACTACGGCGCTTACGCCACTCATGGATATGATCTGTGATATGGGTGGCTATATTCTGTCTACAAGACAGCAGTATTTCCACTCCTGCATCATAGCGTACAGGTAGTTGAAAGAACTGAAGGAAAGTTAAGGTGAGGGATGTAAACGTGGGGTGCGTTCCATGTGGCTCCTCAATATACCATTTGGCTGCAGAGCCAGTGAAAGTTCTTTGTAAAAGTCAGAGTCGAATAGAATCATCTACAATGGAGTTTGAGGAACACCATAGGTGAAACGACATGATATGGTTTTGGGGGTCTTCCCCAGCTTTTCCTTCAAACTTTGGGATGTTTGAGGGGAGCTTTGTGGGCATGAGGGGCCAAGTGGGGTCATGTCTAATAGGAACATTGGTTAGTCTTTCCAAGTCTGGCAAATTCAGACTTTCCATAAATGGCAGATTGGCCGAGGGGTGTGATGTAGTGGCTGGGGAATATGTGCTAGTGGTAGCATTATGGTGTGGGCCACTGCCCCTGAAGGGTATCTGATTTGTGAAGGGGATCTGTAACCCAATCAAAAGTGTATGGGTGAAGCCTGTGTTCCCAAGTGTAGCTTGAGTTACAGATGGGTTTGGATGGGGTATAGTAGACCTAGGGTTTGGTATGCTGGAAGTGGTTCCAGTCAAAGGTATACCTATAGCAGGTGTAGGTCCCGTGTTGGGAATCCCTAGAGTAGATGTAGTTCCCATATTAGGCATGCCTAGAGTGGAAACAGTTCCCAGGTTGGGCATACCAACATTGGTTGTGGTGGTGGTAGTTAATGTAGTAGCTGGGATGGTGGAAGAAGTTCCACCAATAGTCCTTGTGTTGAAAGGGTTGGAAGAAAAATCAGCCATGGGGCTAGTGGGTGCGGTGTATGTGGGATTTTCAGATTCTGCCTCAGAGTCAGATGTGAAATGAGGCACATCAAGATCGGATGATAGGGTTCTGTGCCGATGATGTGTGGAGTCAAGGGAACCGTGCTGCGGGGGTTCACCTTGGAAACATCGAGAACGTCTCGGGGACTCAATGGTGACAGTTGTGAATTAAATTTACTAGGTGGTGATGAGTGGAAAGATCGAAAGCCCTAATGTAACCGTGTGTGCAAGAGGGGAGCGTAAAAAATAATGGCACTCAGGACAACAACCAAACTCAAAACACTTACTATAACAGCTGTGCTATAGTAAGTGGAGTAATAACAAAAATGTGGTCAGAAAACCAACATACAAACGGCTCCTAAAAATAGAAAAAGGTGTACTCACTGACCAAAGGGAGGTAATGGAACATGTAAACAACTAACTAAAAAGAATTATGACTCAACAAGGTATATCCTCTGTAAGGTGATGAAATCCAAGTCAGAAAATAAAAATTGTAGAATCAAAGGCTAGATATCCCCCTACCGGGAGGGACACCGGGTAGACAATCCTAAAAGTTTGGCCACTAAGATACCCTGTGTTAATGTATATGTAACTTCAGAATGTATTTCATCTATGTATTTCATATATATTTATTGTACCCTTATAAGAGATGTGTTATTCCTCTATAAGGAAGTGTCGTCATGTGGTTTGACAAGTGTCGCAAGTGTGTGTACTTGTCGATGGGCTATTAGACCACCATGTGTGGGGTCGACCCTAAAATATATATTATATTGTGGATGTATCTAGATAGACAAGTCGGCCCCATAAGGTCACTGGGCAAACAGGTTAAGTATAAATAGAGATCGGGAGAGATCTATTTGTATCATTCAGAAAGTCACACTTCTCTCACTCAGAAAGTGGCGCACTAGTGAGGAGGAGGATCATCTGCTACTAGGAGACTATCTCAGTGTATTTTGGTTGTACTTTGGTTGAGCCATTGCTCTCTCTATCTCTGAGGAAGTTGTGGGGTTTTTCACCTTAGGGTTTTCCCCACGGAAACTCTGTGTCTCTTATCTCTCATGCTTTTGATTCTTGTGATGCTTGTCATGCTTATTGTGATTGTTATGCATTGATATACTGTATATGTTATTCTCTCAGTGAAGATCCTAGAGTATTGTGAATTAATGCTGAAAATTTAACATGGTATCAGAGCTAACCTGAGAAGAAGACATTTTGCAGTGACGAAAACTTGAGTTTCTTGTTTATTGGGTTTCTCTCCACAGTTTTTGGAAAAGCAGTATAGTAGATTGACTCTACTCATTAAGGAGAATCTATCTGTCCAATCAAAATTCAATTCTGAGCATTTTCAGATTTGGCCCTAAAAATTAGGGTTTCCACAAAAATAGGAATTTCTGAAATCTGAAGCCATAGCTGGAAGCCCCTTGCAAAAATTGAAGTTTAGAGCTTTGGATCGAGATTTTTGGCTGGGTAGATCTCTGGGAAACTCAAACCCTAATTCAGGGCTCTCCTTAGTGAACCCGGGAGGACAAAAAGGCAAATCTGAAGGGTAAAGCTTTGCTGATCTCAAATTCTGAATAGACCAGGCTGATCAGCTCATCAAGGCGCATCTTTCTATACTTTCAGAAAGTTGAAATTCACATTATGAATTTTTAGGGTTTTTTCGACAAACCCTAATCCAGGACCGGATCCAGTTTTCAGCATTTCAAGTGGTAAGACCTAAATATTTTCTATTTCATTTGAAGTACTCTTTAAGATGTCTCACCACACCAAGCTTGAGGATAAGCTTGAAGGGGCTGATAATTTTTGAGCTTGGAAGTATAGGATTGGGTTAATCCTGGAAGAGAATGAGTTGGACTCATATATAAAAGAAGACATCCCTATCCCAGAGGATGAAGAGGCTAAGGTATTGCATAAGAAGAGCTTGGTCAAGGCAAAGAGAATCATTGCTGATTCTATCAAAGACCATCTCATACTCCATGTGTCTTCTCTAAAGACACCCAAGGCTATGTTTGACTCTTTGACCAAGCTATTTGAAGGAAAGAACATAAATCGGAAGATGACCCTGTAGAATCAATTGAAAGGGGTCAAGATGTCGAATGGAGAAACCATTCAATCCTATTTCTCCAAGGTCTCTCATATCAAGGAACAACTTGAAGCTGTAGATAAAATGGTGGATAATGGTGAAATTGTTATGACAACTTTGAATGGCCTACCTCGGTCATGGGACTCTTTTATCCAGGGGATCTGTGCCAAAAAGAAGTTAATCTCCTTCAGCAGATTATGGGAGGAACGTTCTCAAGAAGAAGCAAGGCTTGTGGCAAGAGAAGAGAAGATGGGAAATGAATATCAATCTCTCACAGCTCACACTAAGAAGGGCAAGTTCAAGAGGGAGCTATCCCATCACAAGAAGAAATCTTCTCATCATTTTCACAAAGACAAGAAAGATCTAAGGTGTTTCACTTGTAATGAGAAGGGTCACTTTGCTTCAGAATGTCCCAAGAACAAAAGGGACAAACACAACAACAACAACTCCAGCAAGAAGAAGAAGGGTAACAAAAGAAGGTACCATGCTCATGCTACCGAAGATGATGAACCTCCAAAGAAGAAGGCTAGGGAAGAAAGTGATGATAGCAATGATGACTCATCAAGTGAAGAAGAGTATGTTCTAATCTCTGCTCTCATAGGTATGATCTCCCATGGTTGTAATGATTGGTTAATTAATAGTGGGGCTTCCAAACACATGACTGGGTTTAAAGAATCCTTTGTAAATCTGTCTGAACATGAATCGCCCCATAAAGTGAAACTTGGGGATGATTATCAATATCCCATCAAAGGAAGTGGTGAAGCCTCCTACAACCTAGATTCTGGAAAATCTTTGAAGATGAAAGAAGTCCTTTATGTAGCTGGGCTCAAGAAGAACTTACTCTCCATCTTTGTATTGGATACAAAAGGTATGAGGGTTGCATTTGTGGATGGCCAAGTCCTAATGTGGCCAAAGGGAAAGACCATAAATGATGCAGTTGTGATTGGAGAGCAAGAGGGAGGTTTGTATAAATTAAAAGGACAACCTGAACATGCCATGGTGCATGAATCCATGGAGCCAAGTGAACTTTGGCATAGAAGACTTGCTCATATGCACTGTAGGGCACTTCCAATTGCAAGCAAGGCTGTAGAGGGTCTTCCTGAAATCAAGGCCAAACATGAAGGTGTTTGCAAAGGATGTGCAAAAGGTAAGAATGTTAAGAAGGATTTCCCAAGCAGTGAAAGCAAGCAAAAGATATCTTGGAAATCATCCACTCAGATGTATGTGGTCCTATGTCATCCAGTTCTCTAAGTGGGTATGTTTACCCTGTCTCATTTATTGATGAATTCTCCAGGAAGACTTGGGTATACTTCTTGAAAAACAAAGATGAGGTGTTTGATAAGTTCAAGGAATTCAAAACCTTGATGGAGAATCAAACTGACAAAAAGATCAAAACATTCAGATCCGACAATGGTGGAGAATTCACCTTAGGTGACTTCAAGAAGCTTTGTAGTGATTCAGGGATTAAGAGGGAGTTGACTGCTCCTTATAATCCTCAACAGAATGGAGTTGCAGAAAGGAAGAACAGAACAATCATGGAAGCAACAAGGGCAATGCAGTATGACCAGGATCTACCTATGCATCTATGGGTAGAAGCAGCTAGAACAGCTGTATATGTGCAGAACAGAACACCCCACAAGATATTGGACAACAATACACCAGAAGAGGTCTTTTCTGGTAAGAAACCTGAAGTCAGCCATCTCAGAATATTTGGTTGTCCAGTATACACTCATGTCCCAAAGGAAAAGAGGACCAAACTAGATCCTTCAGGAAAGAAGGGTATCTTTGTGGGTTACAGTGAAAGCTCGAAGGCTTACAGAATATACTTTCCAGGGTTCAAGAAGATTGATGTCAGTAGGGATGTAATATTTGATGAAAAATCAGCATTCATCAAATCAAGGAAGACACCTATCGAAGTTTATGAAGAACCTAAGGAAACTAGATTTCAAGACACTACCATGACTGAAGCAATTCCAGAAGTTGTTCGTGAGTTTGAAGATCCGCAAGAACCTGTAGATCCACCCCGTGAGGATAACTCTCACAAGAGGAAACCTGCATGGGCTAGAGAGCTCATTCAAGATGCAGAAATATTTGGCATTCCAGAAGAAGAACACAGAGCAAAGAAGAGAACCAGATCACATACCAGCTATGTTGCTTTACTCTGTGATATTATGAACAAAGAACCTTCCAATTATGAAGAAGCAGTGGAAAAGAAAGAATGGAAGGATGCCATGGTTGAGGAATACCAATCAATAATGAATAATGATGTTTGGGATGTTGTCCCAAGACCTAAAGAGAAGTCTGTTGTGACTTCCAAATAGATCTACAAAATCAAGCATGCTGCAGATGGTAGTATAGATAAATACAAAGCAAGATTCGTAGCTCATGGCTTCTCTCAGAAAGAGGGAATAGATTATGAAGAAACCCTTGCACCTGTAGCCAGGTATACTTTCATCAGAACAATACTTGCCCTGGCTGTAGCAATGAAATGGAAAATACACCAGATGGATGTCAAGACTGCCTTCTTGAATGGTGTAGTTGAAAAAGAAGTATATGTGGAGCAACCACTCGGTTTCGAAATACATGATAGGGAGTCATATGTGTGCAGATTGAAGAAAGCCTTGTATGGCTTGAAACAAGCTCCCAGAACTTGGTATGGTAGGATGGACAGTTTCCTATATAGTTTGGGCTTTACCAGGAGTAAAGCGGATTCCAACCTTTACTACAAGGTTGAAGAAGGGAATCCTGTGATTCTACTCCTGTATGTGGATGACTTATTTGTAACAGGAGATGACAGATTGATTGCAGATACTAAGAGGAAGCTTGCTGCTGAGTTCGATATGAAAGATTTGGGAATGATGCATTATTCCCTAGGTATGGAGGTGTGGCAGAGTGCAGGTGGGATCTTCCTTGGTCAAGGGAAGTACACAGTAGATATCCTGAAGAGATTTGGGATGATGGATTGCAAGGCCATGGCCACACCCATGGCATCAAATCTAAATCATCTATGTGATGCTTCATCTGAGACGGTTGATGTCTCTATGTATCGTCAGATGATTGGGTCCTTGATGTACCCGACGAACACGAGACTAGATATTTGCTTTGTAGTGAACACATTGAGCCAGTTCCTGACGAATCCGAGGAGTGTTCATCTGGTTGCTATAAAACATGTTCTGAGGTACCTGAAGGGTATAGTGGATTATGGGCTCAAGTATGAAGCGAATCAAAAGTTTAACCTACAGGGTTATGTTGATTCAGATTGGGCTGGAAGTGCTGTAGATAGGAAGAGCACATCTGGGTGCTGCTTTAGTATGGGATCAGGTGTGATCTCTTGGTTCAACAGGAAGCAGTCCTGTGTAGCACTGAGTACAACTGAGGCAGAGTATGTTGCAGCCTGTTCAGCTAGTTGTGAGGCAGTATGGCTACGGAAGCTACTGTCTGAGTTATTTGATCTCCCATTGGATGCTACTGGTATATTCTGCGATAACTAGAGTTGTGTGAAGCTGTCCAAGAACCCAGTGTTTCATGACAGGTCGAAACACATAGAGATCAAATATCACTATATCAGGGATATGGTGCAGAGAGGAGCCGTGAAGCTCTTGTATGTTGCGACGGATGAGCATATTGCAGATGTGTTGATGAAGCCACTAGATAGGGTGAAGTTTGAGTACTTCAGGGAGAGGCTTGGTGTTCTTCAGATCGACGACACTTTGAGGAAGAAGTGATGGACACATTTGCTAAAGCCATCCCAAGCATGTTGGAAGGAGGATCCTTCACATGGCTGTGGATGTAAGCACTGGATGATTAGTATCAGGATGATGCTCCAGTTATTGCTCTGTATATGCATCATGTTGGATGCTGGATATGATCAGTTGGATCATTTATATTTGTATGTATGTACGCATCGTGTTGATGCTGGATATGATCAGTTGGATCATTTATATTTGTATGTATGTACGCATCATGTTGATGCTGGATATGATCAGTTGGATCATTTATATTTGTATGTATGTACGCATCGTGTTGATGTTGGATATGATTAGTTGGATCATTTATATTTGTATGTATGTACGCATCATGTTGATGCTGGATATGATTAGTTGGATCATTTATATGTATGTACGCATCATCTTGGATGCTGGATATGATCGGTTGGATCATTTGTATGTATTTGTATATGCATCATGTTGGATGCTTGGACCATGTATCTGTATCAGGTGGATGCATTGTATGATCAGGTAGATCATGTATGTTGATATGTATCATGTATTTGTATTTGTAATAGGTGGATACACTGTATGATCAGGTAGATCATGTATGATGATATGTATCAGGTAGATACTTGGTGTGCATTAGGTGGATGCATTGTATGATCAGGTTGATCATGATGATGAGCTTCAGGATGTTGCTCTAGATGATATGTACTAGGATGGTACAAGTGATGATGATCAGTATGATCATGGGCATCAGGATGATGCCTCGTGCGATGATGAGCCGTTGGATCATGAGTATCAGGTTGATACTTGGAGGTCAGAGATGATATGTGGCAGGTTGTGCAAATAGCATGTAATCAGTCCTGGGAGATCTTGCCGGTCGTGCTGCGGCACATAAATGTTCCTGGGGTACTCTTTCCGGTATTGCTATGTAGTATGTAATCAGTCCTCAGATATCCGATAGGTTGAGCTGTGTGCTCGTAATCAATCCTGGGATGAGGTATTACTATGGAGACATGTAATCAGTCCTGGAGATCCGAGAGGTTGAGCTGTGTGCTCGTAATTAGTCCTGGGATGCTCTTTAGAGATCTTGCCGGTCGTGCTGCGGCACATAAATGTTCTTGGGATGCTCTTTAAAGGTTTTGTCTATTCACATGTAATCAGTCCTGGAGATCCGAGAGGTTGAGCTGTATGCTCGTAATAAGTCCTGGGATGCTCTTTAGAGATCTTGCCGGTCGTGCTGTGGCACATAAATGTTCCTGGGATGCTCTTTAAAGGTATTGTGGAGGAGATGCATGTAATCAATCCTGGGAGATCTTGCCGGTCCTGCTTAGGCACATAAATGTTCCTGGGATACTCTTTCTGGTATTGCATCCGCACATAAAATTAGTCCTGAGAGGCCACCTCTATCAGACCGTTCACACAGATGATGAAGACCTGCAGGTGGTGGGCCTACATCCAGTATGAAAAAGGACTGGCTCTGTAGAACTTCCTATGACGAGTAGAGTTAGAGATTGGTTGAGATAGTAGCATCAGTGATGATGATGATGACGATGCATCGATGACGATGATCTCGAGAAGAAGACTTGTCTAGCAGAATTGTGTCGAGAAATACCTTCCTAGTTAAGAGGGAGTGTTAATGTATATGTAACTTCAGAATGTATTTCATCTATGTATTTCATATATATTTATTGTACCCTTATAAGAGATGTGTTATTCCTCTATAAGGAAGTGTCGTCATGTGGATTGGCAAGTGTCGCAAGTGTGTGTACTTGTCGATGGGTTATTAGATCACCATGTGTGAGGTCGACCCTAAAATATATATTATATTGTGGATATATCTAGATAGACAAGTCGGTCCCATAAGGTCACTAGGAAAACAGGTTAAGTATAAATAGAGATTGAGAGATCTCTATTTGTATCATTCAGAAAGTCACACTTCTCTCACTCAGAAAGTGGCACACTAGTGAGGAGGAGGATCATCTGCTACTAGGAGACTATCTTAGTGTATTTTGGTTGTACTTTGGTTGAGCCATTGCTCTCTCTATCTCTGAGGAAGTTGTGGGGTTTTTCACCTTAGGGTTTTCCCCACGGAAACTCTGTGTCTCTTATCTCTCATGCTTTTGATTCTTGTGATGCTTGTCATGCTTATTGTGATTGTTATGCATTGATATAATGTATATGTTATTCTCTCATTGAAGATCCTAGAGTATTGTGAATTAATGCTCAAAATTTAACACCCCGTTCATGACACCTTCGGTTGGGTGAATCTGCAGTTTTTTTCTATCGCCGCTGTACTCCCATAAGGGTGGTACAACGAGAACTACGAAAGTTATCATTCGATTACTAAATGGATTGCGGTATTCCACTTAGGCTTTCGAAACCAGTCTGGCTACTTCAACCCTCCTAAGGGAGAGGCCTTCCTGATGAATTGGTGTTAAACCGTGTCAACAAATAATAAGGGATTTTGGTACCCTAAATGTCAATCACTATGTCTCAACATGAAAAATGAGTGAGGGGTGTTATTTGAATACTTATCCCCTCAGTCCTACCTAACTACAATGTTCTTTTTGTGTTCCCCAAATGGGGTTAGAATGTTGGTTGAGTTAAGGTACTTTTTTAAGGCTCACTTGAAATTATTGTGACAGATTGTGTGATGGTGTGGTTGTATACCAAATCAGGTTGCCTCGCATGGGCGACTTAATCACAAACTAAAATAATGATTTCAATTTGCGAAAAATGAAAGACGTTTCAAATTTAAATGCTTCAATAATCTTTTCAAAAAATATGGATTCTTTAAAAAGTTTTGTAAGGTAAAACAAACAACATATAAAATTAAATGGATTTCTAAAGTCTTTCTTGGGAGAAATATCAAGCAATTCAGAATTATGATTCTAACTTTACAAAATATGAAATTTCTAATCTGAAAAAGGCTTAGCAAATCTTTCTTTCACTTAACTGAAAATTTTCAAAAAGATGTAGTAAAGCAAATATCAGAAAAGTGTAGCTAGCAAAATGGGCACAAGTAAATAAGCCTACTAAAAATATGATGAAAGAGATAGCACTGCATGTAGACAGGAGTCTATCAAGTGCTACAACAAGCCAAAAGTAAGCAAAAGTGCTATGAGCATAAAATATAGTATGAGAGGGCCGACTACAATGGGTAGAGGATGAACTGAAATGATAAATAACATTAAAATAAAAAACTAGAGAAACTTCTATGAAAAATTTCTTAAATCTAATAGGATATTTGGATTCCTTGTTCGAAAACACCCAATTTGAAAAAACAAATCGTCTCAAACAGAGTTCAGGAGAGGGAGACATGGCCGTTTGAAAGTTGAGTCGCGTTGCCAGAAAATTACATCGTGGGTTTCGGGCTAAAAGGTGCGATGAGCCGCACGGAAAAATGCCGAAAAGTCGCGATGGATCGCGTGGGAAAAGGTCACCTAGCCGCGATGGGCCGCGCATAAAAATGCTGAAAAGTCACGATGGACCGCGCGGAAAAAATGCGCATAGTCGCGATGGACTGCACAGAAAAATGCCGAAAAGTTGCGATGAAAAAAGGCTCACAGTCGCGATGGACCGCGTGACTGTGGGTGCCGAAAGTCGCGATGTACGGACGAAAATCGACAGACGAAAAACGGACCCAAAAATTGAAATTTTGGGCTGCAGAAAGGGCCAATGGCTAAGGTAGCTATCAAGAAGCTGACTAGTATGGCAGATCTACAGTTTTAAATGGGAAAAACGACTAAAATAAAGATCTAAAGCAAAGATTTAAAGTTAAAAAACCAGTGGAGTCACCAAAAACTGTTGCTTGGTTTTTCAACCAAGCATGTGCAAGGATGCACTTGCTAAATAGTAGCAGCAGTCTCAAATAAAGCAATGTAAATAAACAAATATAAACTATAGATTGATGGCAGTAAACAATAAAATAAAGGAATCTAGATTAATAACAATAAGCAAAATTGATTCATAAACGTGTAAATAAAAATTAAAACTCTTGTATTACCTCAAATGGTGAGGATGGTGAGTTTTGAGTAGCTCCAAGGTTGAGAAGCTCCAATGTCCAATGGTCTCTTCTTCTCCAATGCTTCAATGGTTGGGCAAAGCTCAAGATGGATTTTGGCAGTATGAGGATAGGATGAAAATATGGATGAATAATGAGGAGCCCCTATCATCTTTTTATAGTTTTTGGGTGATGGGGAATACCATTATGGTTTTAAGGAAACCAATGGTATTGACCAACATGGTTTAGGTCTCTTTTTTTCTCTTTTTCCTTTTTTGAATATTTTTTATATTTTTATTCCCTTTTAATATTTTATGGGAATTTTGGACCCTTTTTGAGGGTTTTTTGAGGAAAAATACATATTTTGAGGGGAAAAAGGTGTATTATGGTCTTTTTGGTGACCTTTTGATGGTTTTAGAGGCTCAAATGGTGGAAAACGTGGACAAATGGGTCATGTGAATAAGGGAATGAGTTAGTGAGCACTTTTTGGGTGTTAACAACGACTGTTGGTGCGTGAAGCAGATTGACTTGTCGAAGTCAATAAGTTGAGCAAAAGTTGTTGAAGCAGTCGACAGGAGTGAAGAGATCGATAGTTGACATGTCAGTGTCGACAGATGACAGTCGATAGTCGACATGTTAATGTCGATAGGCGACAAGTTGCTGCAGAGTCGTGGAAAGGTCGACATGTTGTCGAACCGTGACATCGATAGGTTTTGGGTATGAGCCAAGCAAGGAGGAAGGGACGGACTGCCGAAGCCTTAGCGCAGAGTGAAAGCCAACAGGGGAGTCGAAGTTGACGCAGGACAGTATGGCCGATGTGATGGTTTACTGTAGCTTGTTAGAGGAAGCGTAGAAGTCAAGGAGTGTACTTGGAAACGGTTCGAAGTTGGTAAGGAAGTTAATGGCAGTTATTGCAGGTGGGTGAGGACATGACAGATGTCGTCATAGACAGAGGCTGTGCAGCATGGTCGGGGCGCTGACAGTTGCAGGTCTGCAGTATTGTGGAAAGATCGGCTGACAGAGGAAGCGTGTCTCAGGGATCGCAGTGGTCTCGGGAATAATAGCAACAAAGTAGAAGATGAGAGATTTTGGATCAGTTGAGGGACTTGGCATTTTGGAGAGTCAAGCAGAGCCGAAGAGAAGATTGAGCCATAGCTCAGAGTTTAGTAGCGAACTAGGAGAGGGTGAGGTCGACACACTAAGAGAGCACACCGCAGTTACTTCTGTATTGTAACGGAGGAGGCCGACAAATAATTAGTTATTTGTATTTACAGTTATTCTGCATTGTAACCGATTCAGAGAAGTAATATAAGCCAGCTTCTGGCATGTTGCTTGCATCTTGTTTGTGTGAACATTTTGGTTGTGTCATGTGTATTGTTAAGCAAGAACCTTGTTGCGACGGGGTGACTTGCGTCAGTTGGTATCAGAGCCCGGAAGTGAGTCCGTTTGAATCCTGTTGACAAGGAAGAGTAATGATACCAAACTGACTTGCGTCAGATCGTATCAGAGCTATAGTATCCTGAGAGCCAAGGAATAGCTATATTAGAGCAGGAAGTGAATCCCTATGCGCGAAAGCACTTCGAGTGATATTGAGCCTGCAAGCGTGTTGAACAACTGCAGCTGAGGTTGGGTAGAGTTGTGCATGAATCATTGAAGTCCGGTTGCGATTGGATGAGTGGGAGTTTCAACAGAGGTTGAAAATGGCTCACAAAGGCATTAATGTCTGAGGACGAAGAGTGCGTGGCACAACAGTCATAGTTGATCGTGAGATGTTCGACGAATGCATCCGAATGATGTGAACTTTGACAAATGAAGTCGTAGCGATCAAAGAAATCCAAAGGCGTGGTTGTATTCCTGATGCATTAGACCACAGCGATGAGGAAGTCGAAGAAGTGGAACCACGGGAAGTAGTAGAAGATGAACCAGAAGAAAAACTCATCAAGCTTCTGACGGATATGAGAGGTCGGGAAAAGATAGACGTTTGTACCTACTTAGGAAGCCTAGATCTAGAAGACTTGATCGATTGGTTCAGAGAGATGGAGAAATACTTCGACATAGAGCAGATCGAGGATCCTAAGCGGGTTAAGACTGCATGTTTGAGGTTGAAGGGTCATGCGTCATTGTGGTGGGACAATGTACAGGCTGACAGAGTCAAGAAGGGCAAGGAGAAAATCAAGTCTTGGGACAGGATGGTCTCCAAGCTGAAGGGGAATTTCTTGTCGAACGACTATGTGATTTCCTTGTTCAGAAAGTTGCAGAACTTTCGACAAAAGGAGATGACCGTGAAGGAGTACACTAAAGAGTTCTATAGATTGTCGATAAGATCGGGGCAAACCAATGAAGGAGAAGAATCTGTCGCTAGGTATGTGAACGGCTTGAAATATGCTATTCAGGATGAATTGAGCATGTCAAGATTCAGAGCAGTGGGTGAAGCCTACCAGTTAGCTCTGAAGGTAAAAGAGAAACTGTCGAGAAAATCTGCAGCAACCATAGGTAGGATGTCCCTTCTGCATGTTGACTATCCTCGACAGTTTCCCTCCTGTAACCGCTACTTTGGCCTTTGGCCTTTGGCCCTCCTGTATCCTCGACAGTTTCCCTCCTGTAACCGCTACTATCCTCGACAGTTTCCCTCCTGTTACCGCGAAAGGCCAAAGTAGCTGTTACAGGAGGGAAACTGTCGAGGATAGTCGACATGCAGAAGGGACATCGACAAGGGATAAAGTGCAAGAGAACTAACGTGATGGTTGAGGGAACTACGGTCAAGGAACGTATGGTTGAAGTGGTCCATCCGATAGAAAAGGATCTAACAGACCAGCCATAATCTGTTACAAGTGTTGTGGAGCGGGACACAAGGCATATGAATGCCCAGAGAACCTACATGTTGCAGAGGAGTCGAAACCCAGACGTCGAAAAGATGAACAAGTCGACGAGAGGGAGGAATCACCATCCGATAGCAGTGGAGATGGTAAGAAGAAAAGTCAGGCCATGACAGCCAGCAAGACACTGGTTCTGGATGACAAATGCGACGAGCAAGAGCCGACACAACAGAAGGTGATATTTCGAACGAAGGTGCGAATCGACGAATGGTGTTGCAAGACCATAGTTGATGGTGGAGGCAGTGAGAATCTTGTGTCGACAGAGGTGATCGAGAAAGAAAAGTTGAGATGTCGAGAACATCCACACCCTTACAAGATCTCATGGTTGCAGAAAGGACACTATGTGAAGGTAACCAGATAGTGCCTGATTAACTTCAAGGTTGGGAAGTTAGAGGAAAGTGTACTGTGTGATGTAATCCCAATGGACGCATGTCATCTGTTGTTAGGGAGACCATGGAAATATGATCGGAAAATGATCAATGATGGTTGAGCCAACATAGTCACAGTGTGGAAAAATGGTGTGAAGAGGACTCTTAAGCCGAAACCGGAGGAGCAAGCCGACGGTAAGAAGGGCGAGAGCAAATTTTGGGAGAAGCGTGTGCTAATGTGTTCAGCGAAAGAATTCCTTGCAAAAGAGGAAAAGTAGTTGGGATGTTATGCGATCATTCCAAAAGGACCATGTGTCGAGAGTGCAACAGTGGAGAAAATTCTGGTCGAAGTCGTAAAGATGCTCGAAGAGTTTCACAGCATAGTGGTCGATGAGACATCGGTGGGATTGCCGCCGACAAGGAGCATATCCCATCAGATCGACTTGATTCCAGGGTCGAGTCTACCAAATAAGGCACCGCATAGGATGAGTCCGACAAGAGGTCATGAACTCAATTGATAGGTCGAGGAGTTGTTGGACAGAGGGTTGATCAGAGAGAGTCTGAGTCCGTGCGTGGTACCAACAGTATTAGCGCCGAAGAAAGGTGGAGAATGGAGGATGTGTACAGACTCCAGAGCTATCAATAAGATCATGATCAAGTATCGGTTTCCATTGCCGAGAATGGACGACTTGATGGATTGTTTGAGTGGAGTGAAATACTTCACGAAGATAGACCTGAAGAGTGGATATCACCGGATTCGGGTTAGAGAAGGAGACGAATGGAAGACATCATTCAAGACAAAGGAAGGACTGTATGAGTGGTTAGTCATGCCATTTGGATTGACTAATGCACCCAGTACGTTCATGCGATTGATGAATGAAGTACTAAAACCATTCTTGGGAAAGTTTGTCGTAGTCTATCTAGACGACATTCTAATTTTCAGTTTAACCAAGGCATAACAATTGGGGCACATTCGACAGATATTGCAGAAGTTGTAGAAACAGAAGCTGATGGTGAACCTGCAAAAGTGTTTCTTCATGAAGGAAGAACTGGTATACTTGGGATTCGTAATTTCAGGTAAAGGGTTGGTGATGGACCTAGAAAAGGTGAAGGTGATATTGGATTGGCTTGAACCGATAAGCGCGACTAGAGTGAGGAGTTTCCATGGACTTGCCACTTTCTATAGGAAGTTCATCAGGGGATTCAGTTGTATTTGTGCACCGTTGACAGAGTGTATGCGCAAAGTCACGTGGACGGAAGCAACCTAGTGAGCTTTCGACAAGTTGAAGGAAAAGGTCACTGAGAGCCCGGTGTTGGCGCTCCCAGATTTCGACAAAGTTTTCTAGGTCGATTGCGACGCAAGTGGAATCACAATTGGGGCAGTGTTGATCCAAGAGGGCCGACCAATTGCATTCTTCAGTGAAAAGTTGGATGAGGCGAAGTGGAAATATTCGGTCTATGATCAGGAATTCTATGCTATTGTCCAGGCATTGAAGAAGTGGAGGCATTATTTGTTTCCCAAATGATTTGTGTTGTACACAGATCATCAAACACTGAGGAATCTGAATACTCAGTCGAAGTTAAATCAACAACACATGAAATGGGTCGAGTTCCTATAGGTATATACATTCATGTTGCGACATAGGTCAGGCAAGTCGAATAAGGTTGCTGACGTGCTGAGTAGAAGAGTTGCATTGTTGAACACGGCGATAGTTCAAGCAACAGGAATAGAGTCGGTGAAGACATAGTATGCGACCGACAGAGATTTTGGGAAAGCATGGGAAGCTTGTCACAAACCATGGAGTGTTGACAAAAATCCATATTTGGATTATTTTGTCCAAGAAGGCTACCTATTCAGGGGATGATAGTTATTTATTCCTAGAGGATCAGTGCGAGAGAACCTAATCTCAGAATTGCATAGCGACGGATTAGCATGTCATTTTGGCATCGACAAAACTAAGGCATTGGTCGAAGAAAAGTATTATTGGCCAGGAATGGCGACAGATGTCAGAAAGTGGGTGCGACATTGTGGAGTTTGCCAGTTGGCAAAAGGAAGAAGTAAGAACATGGGGTTGTATACACCGTTTCCTGTACCGAATGCCCCATGGGAGCACCCGAGCATGGATTTTGTGGTAGGATTGTCGAAGACGCAGCAAGGGAGCGACTCAATATTTGTTGTAGTCAACAGATTTTCAAAAATGGCACACTTTATTCCGTGTCGGATGACAAGTGATGCCACAAGCATTGTTGTACTATTCTTCATGGAAGTAGTCAGATTGCATGGGTTGACGAAGAGTATCACATCAGACAGAGATACCAAATTTATGGGGTATTTATGGAGAACCCTATGGAATAAATTGGACACGAGGTTGCAGTTTAGCTCGGCATATCATCCGCAGACAGACGGATAAACCGAGGTGGTGAACAGAAGTTTGGGAAACCTTCTGAGATGTTTGACAGCCGACAGACCCAAGCAGTGGGAGAATGTGTTGGCGCAAGCAGAGTTCGCATACAACAATTCTGTGAATCGGTCGACAGGTTTGAGCCCATTCCATATTGTTCAGGGAAGAAGCACACAGAGTGGTGGATTTGGTCGAGTTGCTGATAGAAATCAGGACGAGCGCGGAAGCAGAATCATTCACAGAGCACATGAAAGAAGTTCATAAATATGTGTGAAAGCACATAGAAAAGAGCGACGCGGCATACAAGTTGAGAGCCGACAGAAAGAAGAGACTACAGTCGTTCAGTGAAGGAAACTTGGTCTACGCTCATTTGCGGAAAGGAGAGATTTCCGATAGGAACATACAACAAGATGAAGGTGAAGAAGATTGGACCATGTAAGATCT
The DNA here is from genome assembly GCA_027924585.1 of Larix kaempferi. Lineage (NCBI taxonomy): Eukaryota > Viridiplantae > Streptophyta > Pinopsida > Pinales > Pinaceae > Larix > Larix kaempferi. The sequence goes on from BSBM01000770.1 coordinate 5,739,195, forward strand.
TGAGGAAGATTTCAGACAACGCTTATGTGTTGGAGCTGCCAAATGACGTAAGCATTTCACCAATGTTCAATGTCTCATATCTATACAAGTTCGAAGAAGGTTCAAGCAACGGAAGCGCCGAAGTGTCAAATATCGACTAGGCAATGTAGATTCCAGATCGACATAAGGAGGAGATCGCAGAAGTAATAGAGGAACGCGAAGTCGGGCGTACACACAGTTCGCAAAGGAAGGAATAATTGGTGTGATGGAAAGATGATGAGTTGCAGGAGGCGACATGGATTTCCAAAGAAGAGTTCAGAAGACTAATGGAGGAGTCGAGTTCTTTTTCACCCGGGGAGTCTGATGCAGTAGCATCGGAGCCTAGGCAGATCAGTCGAAGTTGATCGACGGAAGGGAGCCGACCAGAGGGAGTGCCAACGACCACTGGTGCGTGAAGCATATTACCTTGTGGAAGTCAATAAGTCAAGCAGAAGCTATTGAAGTAGTCGACAGGAGTGAAGAGTGTTGATGTATATGTAACTTCGGAATGTATTTCACATATATGTATATTGTATTCCTATAGAGATGTTATTATTCCTCTATACGGAAGTGTCGTTATTTATATTGTAAGTGTCGTAACTTATACTTGATGGGTTATTAGACCACCTTGTTTGGGGTCGGCCCTGTATAAGTCATGTGGGTCAAAGGGTTATTAGACCACCCTATTGGGGGTCGGCCATGTGGGTCGAAGGGTTATTAGAACACCCTATTGGGGGTCGGCCCAGTCAGCATTATATTATGTGGTTAAGTTCGAGCCTACATGAGTTAGGTAAAAAGGCAAGTCAAGTCAAGTATAAATAGAGTGCGGGAGGCACTCTATTTACTCACTCACTTCTCACACATGCACTCAAGGAGGAGTGGCACACTTATGGAGGAGGAGGATCTGCTGCTAGGTTGTGTCTATCTCTTATGGTTGGTTGTATCATTGCTCTATCTATCTCTGAGGAAGTTATTGGGGTTTTTCACCTTTATGGTTTTCCCCAAGTAAATCTTTGTGTCTCTTGTGTGCTTGCATTATTGTTTCCATGATTGATATGCTGTCGATATGCTGTACATGTTGTTCTCTCAGTTAAGATCCTAGATCAGATTGAAGTAAATTCTGAAAATTTAACATGGTATCAGAGCTAGCCTGAAAGAAGGCATGATATGGCATGTATGACACTTGTTGCACTTACGATGCTAGGGCTTGATATAGCAAAAACCAGTCATCGTAGCACTTTCGCTATAAATCCGTTTTGGCAAAGTTTTCGGATCTGAAATTGTTACAGGACGAAGCTAAGATCCCCATGTACCTTGTGTCCAAAGGAAAACCTCTAATACGTTGTACTTTGTGATTTATGATCTGTACAATATAGGGTTTCTGCCTCTTCCAGATCTGAGTCAAAATCAGGTGACCTTGGGAAAAAGGTCATTACTTGGGCTAGGAAGCTCCAAATGAAATTTCATAAAAAGTGACAGGTAGTACACAGACTGTAATATCTCAGGAAACTTTTTCAGAGGCCGAAGTTGAACCAGTGACACGTGGAACGCCGTACAAGTTAGCTCTCCTGTATTATCCCATAAACAGGTCACGTTGCGACACTTGGCATAATTCTCTCTCAGAAAGTCCAATTGCAGTCAGACCTATCAGGATGGAAAGATAACAGGCCGAGCTATCTTAGGAAACTTTTTCAGAGGCTGAAGTTCAAACAGTGACACGTGGCACTCCGTACAAGTTCGCTCTCCTGTTTTATCCCAAAACAGGTCACGTTGTGACATTTGGCATAACTCTCTCTCAGAGAATCCAATTGAGGTCAGACCTGTCAGGATGGAAAGACAACAGGTCAGGCTATCTCAGGAAACTTTTTTAGACCCTGTGGATCAAAAAATTCGGAGGTACACCAGAAACAATCAGGTACATATTTCTGTCAAAACAGAATTATTTTTGAGTACCTTCATTCATGGCTTCCGGAATTTAGGGCTTCGTAGAAAGTTGGAATTTTTGTAATCGGAGACCACGGATGGATGCTACTCATCAAAATAAAAATTTAGAGGCCAAGATCAGAATTTTTGGTTGGGCAGAAGGCCGGGCTTAATCAAACCCTAGTTTGGGACTTTGATCAGAAAAGTGGAAAATTAGGGCTTCTGTAAAAATGGGAATTTTTGAAATCTGTGACCACGGCTGGAAGCTCCTCAGAAAAATAGAAGCTTAGAGCTTTGGATCAAAATTTTTGATGGGGCAAAAGAGTGGGCTTCATCAAACCCCAGTTCAGGGTCGCGTCCAGTGAATCTGGAAGTTTCAAAGGAAAAATTGAGGAGTGAAACTTTGCAGTTTTCAAATTCTAAATATACCAGCTTGATCAGCTCATCAAGGCACATATTTCTATCCTTTCGAAAGTTTGAAATTCAAAGTTTGAATTTTTGGGGTTTCTCTGACAAACCCATATCCAGCTCCAGGTCCAGTTCTTGCAAATCAAGTGGATTGGGTTAATCCTAGAAGAAGATGGATTGGTCACCTGCATAAGTGAAGATATTCCTGTTTCAGAGGGAGATGAAGCTAAGGCCTTACATAAGAAGATTACAAGCGATCTCGACAGGTATGACTCATTGAGGTATGTTTCAAGATTTGTTCATGATTAAGTTTATGGTATATTTGTCTTCATGTTATTACGGTTAGTACAATCTTGACTTGTCATATCACCTTAATAAAACTATGAATGCACAATAGAAAATATTCATTGATTAGGGTGTTGACACTTATGATTGTACTAATGCATTATGGTGTTGTATGAGGTTTATGTTGTCTAATAACATGAAAGGTACACCAAGAAAGACAAATCATGTTCTGGTCCAAGAACATATGATCATGATAACATGAGGACAAAGATTCATCCATTGTCATGGATCTCATAGAAGATCCATTTACGAGGTATGTATAACTTGGTTTTTGTAATAGTTAACCTAAGAGATATACAGGTTACTAGCACAAGTCATTGAAGAAGAACAAGAAGACATCATGTGAGTATGTTAGACATAAATAGCTAGCATGCTAATCCAGGTATGTTTTTCCTATATCAAGCTAGAATCCTACCTTGTGTTAGGATCTTATACTGTTGTTGATAATGATTATTCATGAAGTCATAGGTTTGAATAATCATGGTTGTATGCATATTATGTTTCTTACCATGATTGATGATATGACTAACCAGAAGAATCATGAAGGTATAGGTTTGAATAATCACAGGTTTTATGCATATTATATCTCGTATCTTGATTGATGATTTAACTAACCTGAAGAGTCATAGGTTTGAGTAATTACAGGTTTAGACATGTTATGTTTCTTATGATTTGACTAACCTTAAGAATCCTACATAAACCTTGAATGCTAATGCTTATTATTTTCTGTTTGAAATGATCATGACTATACATGCTTGAGATTATTGTGTTTTAATAGTATACTAATGAATGTATGGTTTTATATGAGATCACAAGGATAACACATTCATGATACTAATAAGCATGCATAGGGACCAAGGATGAATATGAGTTCAAGAACAGGTAATCCAGGAAGCAAAGATCAAGAGGGAGTACACTCTAGTGGTTTATGCAAGGATGCAGATATTCAGAGGGAGTTGTCCATCTCTCTACATTCCACAACAGAAAGGTGTAGAATAAGCTACTTCAGATTAGGACTCCAACAGCTCCTGCAAGGAAGCAAAGACTCAGAGGGAGTCCACCCAACGAACAAACAAAGATAAGTATTTTAATTATCATTTCTTACATATTTGTTTGTTTAAATAAAATTGTTCAATGATGTATATGCTCATGGTCTTAGACTTAGGATATGTATTGTGCATATTAGAATAATTACATTAATGAACAATATACTACTAATATGCATGGGTAAGTAGCCTATGGCACTGTACAAAATTCCATTGCTACTTATCTAGAATGAAACCTCTTTGCTGACATGTTGGGAGTTGTGCACACTCTTAACAATGTTCTGGTAGAGATTGGAAGGCATCTAGAAAGTTACGGGATATGGATAAATGTTGTATTGAAGCATTGGCTAAGATAATTGCATGACTGTATGACATATTTATTTATGTGTAAGAATTTGTTCTGAAAACTATGAGATGTTTTCTAATCATGCAATTTAACTTGTTGTGTAGGAAAGATCGTATGCCATCTCCTACAAAAGAAGAACTACAACATTTGTTCAGCAACAAATTTATTTATTGAAGATATTGAAGTTCCCAGGATCTGGGATGAAGAAATGGAATGTCATGATCTGTCGATCATGAAGAATGATGTTTGGGATGTAGTCCCAAGACGTGAAGGGAAGTTTGTTATGACTTCCAAATGGAACTATTAGATCAAGCATGTTGCAGATGGCAGCATTGAGAAATATAAAAGTGATGAAATAGAAGATGCACCAGATGGATCTCAAGACAGCATGGTGTAGTCATATATGTGTGCAGAACTTGGTATGGTAGGATAGACAGCTTTCTATCCAGTTTGGGCGTTACCAAGAGTAAAGCAGATTCCAACCTTTTCTACAAGGTTGAAGAAGGCAATCCAGTGATACTACTTTTGTATGCAGATAACCTGTTTGTTACAGGTAAAGATAGATTGATTGCCGACACGCAGCGGAAGCTTTCTGCCAAGTTCGAGATGAAGAACTTGGGGATGATGCACTATTTGTTTTTGGCATGGAGGTGTGGCAGAGTGCATATGGAATCTTCCTTGGACAAGGGAAGTATGTAGTAGAGATCCTGAAGAGGTTCGGGATGATGGACTGCAAGGATATCGCCACACCTATGGCATCGAATCTGAAGCTTCTATGTGATGCTTCATCTGAGCCGGTTGATGTCTCTTTGTATCGTCAGATGATTGGGTCCTTGATGTACCTGACGAACACGAGACCAGACATTTGCTTTGCTGTGAACACATTGAGCCAGTTCCTGACGGATCCGAGGAGTGTTCACCTGGTTGCTGTAAAGCATGTTCTGAGGTACCTGAAGGGTACAGTGGATTATGGGCTCAGGTATGAGGAGAATCAAAAGTTTAACCTGCAGGGTTATGTTGATTCAAATTGGGCTGGCAGTGCTGCAGACAGAAAGAGAACATCTGGGTGTTGCTTCAGTATGGGATCAGGTGTGATCTCTTGGTTTAGCAGGAAGAAGTCCTGTGTAGCACTGAGTACAGATGGGGCAGAGTATGTTGCAGCCTGTTCAGCTAGTTGTGATACAGTATGGCTACGGAAGCTACTGTCTGGGTTATTTGATCTCCCATTGGAGGCTACTGGTATCTTCTGTGATGACCAGAGTTGTGTGAAGCTGTCCGAGAACCCAGTGTTTCATGACAGGTTGAAACACATAGAGATCAAATATCACTATATCAGGGATATGGTGCAGAGAGGAGCTGTGAAGCTCCTATATGTTGCGACAGACGAGCAGATTGCAGATGTGCTGACGAAGCCGCTAGCCAGAGTGAAGTTTGAGTACTTCAGAGAGAGGCTTGGCGTTCTTCAGATCGAGGACACTTCGAGGAAGAAGTGATGGACACATTTGCTGAAGCCATTCCAAGCATGTTGGAAGGAGGATCCTTCACATGGCTGTGGATGTAAGCGCTGGATAATGGGCATCAGGATGATGTTCTGGTTTCTGCTTGGATATGATCAGTTGGATCATTTATGTATGTACGCATCATGTTGGATGCTGGATATGATCAGTTGGATCATTTATGTATGTACGCATCATGTTGGATGCTAGATATGATCAGTTGGATCATTTATGTATGTATGCATCATGTTGGATGCTGGATATGATCAGTTGGATCATTTATGTATGTATGCATCATGTTGGATGCTGGATATGATCAGTTGGATCATGTGTATGTATTTTGTATATGCATCATGTTGGATGCTTGGACCATGTATCTGTATATGTATCAGGTGGATACATTGTATGATCAGGTGGATCATGTACAATGATATGTATCATGTATCAGGTGGATCATGTACGGTGATATGTATCATGTATCAGGTGGATACATTGTATGATCAGGAGGATCATGTATGATGATATGTATCAGGTAGATACTTGGTATGCATCAGGTGGATGCATTGATGATCAGGTGGATCATGCAGCAGGATGTTGCAGTGATGATCAGGATGATCATGGATGATGAGCTTCAGGATGTTGCTCCAGATGACATGCAGCAGTACATTGCAGTGATGATGATCAAGACGATCATGAGTATATCAGGACGATGTATGGTGAGTATCAGGTTGATACTTTGTGGCCGTGGAGCAGGTTGTGCAGATGAGCATGTCTGGGAGATCCTATAGGTCGGAGTTGTGTACCCGTAACAGCCTGGGATGCTCTTTCGAGACATTGCTCTGGGAGGACATGTAATTTGTGCCCTAGGAGATTTCAGGTCGGAGTTGTGTACCCGTAACATCCTGAGATGCTCTTGCGACGTTTTGTCCTATGGCATGTAATTTGGACCCTGGGAGATTTCAGGTCGGAGTTGTGTACCCGTAACATCCTGAGATGCTCTTTCGAGGTTTTTCCATGACCACATGTAATTTGTGCCCTGGGAGATTTCAGGTAGGAGTTGTGTACCTGTAACATCCTGAGATGATCTTGCTAGGTTTTGTGGTGGACCACATGTAATTTGTGCCCTGGGAGATTTCAGGTCGGAGTTGTGTACCCGTAACATCCTGAGATGCTCTTTCGAGGTTTTGTGGTGGGGTCACATGTAATAGCGCCCTGGGAGATCCTACAGGTCGGAGTTGTGTACCCGTAATATCCTAGGATGCTCTTTCGAGGTTTTGTGACACACGTAATAAGTCCTGAGGATTCCACGGTATGGCCAGTGATGATGAAGACCTGCAGGTGGTGGGCCTACATCCAGTATGAAAAAGGACTGGCTCTGTAGAACTTCCTATGACGAGTAGATTCAGAGATTGATTGAGATAACAACAGTAGTGACGATGATGATGACTCGATGACGATTATCCAGTGACGATGATCCAGAGAAGATGACTTGTGCTAGAAGAACTGTGCTGAGAAATACCTTCCTAGTTAAGAGGGAGTGTTGATGTATATGTAACTTCAGAATGTATTTCACATATATGTATATTGTATTCCTATAGAGATGTTATTATTCCTCTATACGGAAGTGTCGTTATTTATATTGTAAGTGTCGTAACTTATACTTGATGGGTTATTAGACCACCTTGTTTGGGGTCGGCCCTGTATAAGTCATGTGGGTCAAAGGGTTATTAGACCACCCTATTGGGGGTCGGCCATGTGGGTCGAAGGGTTATTAGACCACCCTATTGGGGGTCAGCCCAGTCAGCAATATATTATGTGGTTAAGTTCGAGCCTACATGAGTTAGGTAAAAAGGCAAGTCAAGTCAAGTATAAATAGAGTGCGGGAGGCACTCTATTTACTCACTCACTTCTCACACATGCACTCAAGGAGGAGTGGCACACTTATGGAGGAGGAGGATCTGCTGCTAGGTTGTGTCTATCTCTTATGGTTGGTTGTATCATTGCTCTATCTATCTCTGAGGAAGTTATTGGGGTTTTTCACCTTTATGGTTTTCCCCAAGTAAATCTTTGTGTCTCTTGTGTGCTTGCATTATTGTCTCCATGATTGATATGCTGTAGATATGCTGTACATGTTGTTCTCTCAGTTAAGATCCTAGATCAGATTGAAGTAAATTCTGAAAATTTAACAAAGAGATCGAGAGTTGACATGTCAATGTCGACAGATGATAGTCGATAGTCGACATGTTAATGTCAATAGGTGACAAGTTGTCACAGAGTCATGGAAAGGTAGACATGTTGTCAAGCGAGGAGGAAGGGGCGGGCTGGTGAAGCCTAAGCATAGAGTGAAAGTCGACATGCGAGTCAAAGCTGACGCAGGATAGTATGGCTTATGTGATGGTTTACTGTAGCTTGTTAGAGGAAGCATAGAAGTCAAGGAGCGTACTTTGAAACAATTCGGGGTTGCTAAGGAAGTTACTGGCAGTTATTGCAGGTGGGTGAAGACATGATAGATGTCATCACAGACAGAGGCTGTGCAGCACGGTTGGGGCGCTGACAGTTGCAGGTCTACAGGATCGTGGAAGGATCGGCTGATAGAGGAAGCGTGTCTCGGGGATCGTAGTGTTCTCAGGAACAACAACAACAGAGTAGAAGACGAGAGAGTTTGGATCAGTATAGGGACTTGGCATTTTGGAGAGTCAAGTAGAGCCGAAGAGAAGATCAAGCCATAGCTCAGAGTTCAGTAGAAAACCAAGAGAGGGTGAGGTCGACACACTGAGAGAGCACACCACAGTTGCTTCTGTATTGTAATGGATGAGGCCGACAAATAGTTAGTTATTTGTATTTATAGTTCTTCCGCATTGTAACCGATTCAGAGAAGTAATATAAGCCAGCTTCTGGCATGTTGTTTGCATCTTGTTCGTGTGAACATTGTGGTCATGTCGTGTGTATTGTTAAGTAAGAACCTTGTTGCGACAAGGCGACTTGCGTTAATTGAGTATAACTAACTGGCATGATTGCAGATCAACAATGCATAGTTTGCAATTAACATTTATGCGAGCGAAATATCAGTCAGTGATGCATCAATTGAAATTTGGCATGAAATAAGGTGAATTTACATAATAACACAAGTGCTTAATAGTCAAATATCAGAGTTTTAATCATTAAACAATCATTGGATTCAAAGACTTCTTGTTTGATCAAGCATAACGCAGACAGAACTAGATTAACACTCGGAGACAATGATCAAAGGACAAAAAATCAAGAATTGAAATTATTCTACCAGATGCAATCACAGCCATCAGATTGTCGTATATTAACGGTCAAGATGCAAGATGCGGGATGCCAAATGTGGGCACTCGTTATTCAAAATATACACACCCTTCCGTAATCTGCAATCCGCAAATTGCGGGTTGCAGAACGTAAACATAATGCATGGTGAAAGTACTTCCCGCATGCCGCAATTTGCGGGTTGCGGGAAGCATCAAATACTTTTTTATTTAGAAGGGTCTTTCTGCATCCTGCAATCTGAAATTTTGCGGGTTGTGGGTTGCGGGAAGAAAACTTTCGTGCAATCTTGTAAAAAACCTCTTTCCGCATCCCGCAATCCGCAATTTACAGGTTGCGGGTTGCAGAAGGAAAAAATTCAAATGCAAACAAAAGCGCCCTCAATCTACAATCCACAACTTGCGGGTTGATTGAAATTCCAATCCAAAAACTTATTTCCGGAATTGATAAAAACACACAAAAATGCATAATTTTTTGAGGAAGAAAAATTTACTAACTTAATTAAATCAAATCAAAGGCAACAAAATAAATGGTAAACAGGCTGAATAACCCCCCAAAATTGATTAAGTTACTCTTTGTTATGGAATTGGGGCTCCCATGTTTTGGATAAAACATGGGATCTGTTGTGCCTACAACAACTTCCTAATCTTGGTCTAGGTGAACTAATTTGTAAAAATTAAGTAATTATGCGAATTAGCCTTAATTTAAGTTCATTAGTAAGCAGTAATTGGACTACCAAACTAAGCTATGCAGATAAAAAGATAATCAATAAGAGCAGTGCGGCTAAACTGCACTTTGCCGCATGGATAGTGCGGGTTTATTCAAAACAGATGCATTGAGTAGCGTGGGAAGAACACTAACCTTTCGTGCAGCTGACCTTGACGGGGTAGCGTGGGTCTAACATTGTTGACCTCCGCTGTGCGCACGACTGCGTGAGTTGTTTCTGTGCTGTCAGTGCGACAGAAACGTCGGGACCCGTGCTACTATGTGAAAATAAATTGGGGCTATGATGGGGCCAAATCCTAGAAGAAAGAGGTGGAATACCTGATCTCCTGTAAGTGATAAATACTTAGAATTAGATACTTAGCATAAAACAACCTAGTTTAATGAGAAACGAACAAAAATAAGTATGGTTTCCATTAGAACAGTTGTGGAAAAAATTGCACAAGTGCACTCTTCCACTTGGTAAGGGGCTAAGCCTTATGATTGCAGCAAGGCCTCAGTCCTTAGAGCCCCTTGTTGGCTGTGTGGTATTCCTCCAAGTGATCCTACAAGATATATTTTAGTGTAGTTCACATTCAAAATAAAGAAATATGGATAAAAACAAAATGAAAGAGATGGGGGGAGAATGCAAACTCCAATAACAACCAAAGATATGCTAAACCACTCTTGTATTTCCCAATGGTATAGCTGTGCAACACCTAGGAGGTGTGGGATTCAAGGGAATCCAACAATATCCCTTAGGGAGGATTTTCTTGTCCAAACTAAATGCTAAGTAGATGGTGGAACAATGGAGAGAAACACTTGCCGCTTGAAGGAAGGTGGCAAGGGAGCTTGGGAATGCTCACAATGGTAGGAAATGGTAGGCTATGAGGAACCTCCAACTCCAATACAACATCATAACCTTGCTCTGATTTCTCTCTACAAAATGCATGCCAATGGATTTCTTTTATAGGCCAAGAAGTGGCCAACAAACAACTAGATCCAAATATGAACTCTCCTCCTCCATGAACTAGTTCCAAGGTATACAAGGGGGGATGATTAATGCCACCAAATGTGTGAGGATCCTAATTCAGATGCTTGGAGAGGATTGAGCATTTAATGCGTTGCTAGGAATTAGTGGTCCCACCATTTTTATAGTAGTGCGACTATCAAAGGAAAATCCACGCGGGTGTAGTGTGTGCATTGTTTAGATAACCTGCGCTATAGCACGGGTTAATTGTGTATTACCCGCGCTACCCTTTCTTTTGACTATTTCTTGGAACTTATGGACTCCTATTGTGTTTTGGATCTATTGAGGATGCCTGTGGTGAGATGCATTCTTTATGTTGATGATGCCTTACTGGATGAATCATTGAAATGTCGCATGTGTTCGACTTTTAGGCATTAACAACATTCCCTATTGGATATACTGGAACTGGTATGGATCAAATCTAGTTGCAGCTGGTGAACTTGTCAATACAAATCCAAGACATCAAGAAGGAAAGGGAAAAAGAGAATATGTTGGGTGTATAAGGTGTAAGGAGGAGGGTCATTCGAAAGACCAGTGCACATCCTTCCAAGACCATATTGCTATCGGAGCTCCTAATCCATTGAATCCTAGAGCTGGAACCCGGTGTAGGATCTGTCAAACTAGGGGGCATCGACTAGAAGAATGCTATTTGTTACATAAAATTGTGAGTACTTCGCAAAACCTGTTTTGAAACTTTTGTCATTCAGTTAGCCATGATGAGAAGGACTGTTGATCATATCAACTGCTCACAAAAAGAATTGCAGAGACTTATCGAATGAAAGGTGACGAACAAGGAGAAAGGAGTAATGCATAGTTAAATCAACCAAGAAGAGGTTTTTGAGGATGGGGATGGGGAGGACTTGGTCAAGGTATAGGTCAGCTAATATGTTACAGTTGCGGTATGCCAAGAAATTTTTCCAGGGATTGTCCAAATACCTGTTCTACGTGTACATACTATCGAGCATTGAACCATACTATTGAGAATTGCTCATAACTCATAGTGAAGTGGTAATGTAAGGAAAATTATAATGGAAACTAGAATCAAAACTAGAACCAAAATGTCTAGAAGATATTAACCGAACCATGATAAGAGCTACCGACTATCGCTGTTGTGACAAGAAGAGGAGCTACGACAAGAGATGATAGATAAGTATATACTGATCCACGTGTCCCTAAAATCATACCAACAACACAACAGATAGTTCCATTTGATGTTCATAAAGAAAAACAGACATTTGTGGATGCAAGGAAGGACTTTACTACAACCTAGAGGGGACCTTCGACATCTACAGCTCCAGTCTTCGACGAAGTTCCTATATATGATATGCCAGTCTGCTTCGACCAATTGACTCAAAAGAGAAGCTCATGGAAGGTAAGTACATGGAAGAACTTTTTGAAAATTTGTTTAGACTTAGTAAAAGATGAAGCCGCTTTAAAGGAATTGCAGAATCTAGTTGATGAATAAGTAAAGGATACCTCTTAGGAAAAAGCTTTAAATAATTTGCAAAAGAGGATAAGAACAGGGAGGGAAATGCAACTTAATGTGCAGATTAGGGACTTCGACATGGATTTCATTATTTTGGATCTAGGGTCAGATGTTAATGTCATAAATAAATAAACATGTTAAGCTATGGGAAATCCTAAGTTGGTATTGTCTCCTATCCATTTGCGATTAGCTATTCAATAGAAAGCAATACCATTTGGCATAATGGTGGGTGTCCTGGTGACATTGATGGTCTGTGAAGCTATGCCAACTTTGAAGTTATAGAGATTGTAGATGACACCAACCCATATCTGGAATTACTTGGTATTGATTGGGAAATTGAGAACCAAACAATTATAAATCTCAAGAAAAGGATGATGGCATTTGAAGGAGGGGATATGAGAGTTGTTGCACCATTGGATCCTTTGGATGGGACAAGGTATGTTGAACCTGTTCAAGTGGAATATACTACTGAATATTTAGACAATAACTATAAGGTCACCTCAATAATGGATGAATATGTTAATCCAACTATGGATGGTACATTGAGTTGGCGAAGTGTTAGTTCCCGTTCCTCAGACTCAGGATAAGCATTGTAGAATTGGTAGTGTCGACTACATGAAGTGTCTACAAGAAGGTGTGCTCGTGTTATCAGATCACTTTGTTGGGTTGGTAAAGAGGTATGTGATATGCCTACTTATGAGGGATTACCTAATTTAAGTATTTTCATTTATGATTTTGAAATAAGGGTACATGAACAACAAAGCTTTAGATGTAGCATTGAAAGCTACTCTAGCAAGATGGTTGTATACTCATAAGGAAAAGATACAAAGTTGGTTGCAGTGAAAAAAGCTGCTGGAAGCCCGGTTTGGAGAAGGAATATACTATAAGCAAGAGAAGTATAATGGGTTAAATAGTCTAGTAGATCATTTGGCATTATGTACGAGAGAATGGGAACATATACCAAAACAAGAATGGGTCCATATGCTCATTCATTCTTTGGATACTATATCGTTAAGTTAGTATACATTGCTAGAACTATGAAAAGGTACATCAGATTGGAAAATATGGCTATCAATTTTAGGAAGACATTTAGTTATGAAGATGAAAACCCATTAGTAGATGAAGCTTTGCAAATAATCAAGGCCAATATTTATGAAGAAATACCAGTGCAACTATCCAACCTGTCGTAGTGGACTACGCTAATCGAGCAAGCAATGGAATGTTATAATATTTATGGTGATCGAGATGATGATTCGAGGGATGCGGTTATCCTATAAACGAAAGGAAGTCAAAAGCTAGAGAGCAGTGAGATCAAGAATGATAAATTCTTGCATCCGCTGAAGACAAAGAAGGTAAATATTGGTTCAAGTGAAAATCCTAAGTTTACTAATATTGGCGATTACTGGGATTATGAGACTGTAGGGAAGCTTACTGACTTACTACACGAATATCAATATATGTTCCCTACAAATTTTTGTGAAGTGGAGGGTATTGCTGGTGATCTGGGGGAAATGAAAACCCTGTTAAACCTGATGCAAAGCCAGTCAAGCAACGACCATATCGATTGAATCACCAGGTGAGAGTGGAGCTCGACATAATGCATGATGCATGAACCATTGAACCTATCGAAGAATATGAATGGATTAGCTCGATGGTTTTTCAAGATAAGAATATGGTGTAAATACAAATTTGTGTAGATTTAGGGAATCCAAATGATGCTTGCTTACATGACCCATTCTCGACACCTTTTACATACGAAGTCCTAGAAAATGTGGGAGGACAGGAAGCTTATTCATTCATGGATGGGTTTTTGGGGCATCATCGAATTAAGATTGCTAAGGAGGATCGAAAAAAACCACATTTGCGACTGAATGGGGTTGCTACCAGTACACAGTGATGCCCTTTGGTATTACGAATGCACCAACTATCTTTTCCAGAGTTGTGGTCGCAACGTTCAAAGAGTTCATCCATAAATTACTGCAGGTATATTTTGATGATTGGACAATCTACAGATTGATGAAGAATCACATTTAAAATTTGAGATTGATGTTGGAACGTTGTAGATAGTATCAGATATATTTGAATTTGAAGAAATGTATTTTTTGTGCTCCATTTGGCATATTGCTTTGTCACGTAGTCTGCAAATAGGGTTTGCTGGTAGATCTTATGAAGATCACATATATTGTTGACTTACTACCGCTAATGTCAGTACAAAAATTGATAACAACTTTGGTACACATGGGATACTATAGGAAGTTTATTAAAGGATATGCACATATTATAGTGCCAATGGAGAAGCTATTAAAGAAATACACCAAATTTTAGTGGAATGAAGAGTGCCAACAAATACTCGATACATTGAAAGAAAGATGGTGACTGCGCTTATTCTAGTGGTCCCTGAGTAGAAGAAAGAATTTCATGTTCATGTCAATGCATCATCCATTGCATTGGGTATAGTTTCGGCTCAACCCAGAGAGGGAGCTATTGATCACCCGATTGCATTTTCTAGTAGGAAGTTATCCATTGTAGAGAGAAATTACACTATGATAGATAGAGAAGGATTAGCCATGGTTACACACTGCAGAAGTTTAGGCACTAGCTATTAGGGGGTCATTTTAAGATGTTTACTAATCATTTTGCTTTAAGGTATTTGGTTAACAAGCCAGTGTTGGGGGGGGGGGAATTTGAAGATGGATCTTATTATTTCAAGAATATGAATTTGAAATCATAGTTAAACCAAGAAGTTTAAATGCAGGAGCGGACCATTTGTTGAGGCTAGAAACAAGAGAAGAGCCGGTTAATTTGGATGACAACCTCCTAGATGCGCAACTATTTTCGGTGAGCATGACAGATGAATATTTTGAAGACATCGTAGCCTTATTAGCCATAGGAATGACACTAGTGGGGTTATCTGTCAATCAAAAGAAACAATTGTTTGTAAAAGAAACATATTATCATTTGATAGCCGATTAGTTATATAAGATGGGATAAGACGAAGTACTGAGGCATTGTATTATGAAGCATGAGTGACAGATGGTTTTGGTTGAAGCTCATGAAGGGGTCGTAGGAGGACATTATGCAGGAAAAGCCACCACCTAGAAGGTATTGTGAGCAGGACTTTGGTGGCCTACACTTCATAAGGATGCTAAGGAGTATTGTCTCTCTTGTGATATATGTCAAAGAACAAGGAAACCATATAGAAGGGATGAAATTCCATTGGTACCACATGTTACTTTGCAGGATTTTGAGAAATGGGTTGTTAACTTCGTAGGACCAATTATCCCTCCTGCAAAGAGGTCAGGATCATGCTATATTATTACTATGATAGACTACTTGAATAGATGGGATGAAGCTGAACCAGTGAGGGATTGTAGTGCTACAACTATTGCGAAGTTCTTGTTTAAGAATGTAGTCGCTAGATTTGGATGTCCGCTATTTTTTTTGAGTGATCAAGGATATCACTTTGTCAACAAAATTATTGAATCACTTACTCATCAGTTTCAAATTCATCGCCTGGAAAAGCACTGCATATCATCCACAAGCTAATGGGATTGCCGAATAATTCAACAAGATATTGGAACATGCTTTGACAAAGGTTTGCAACTTGAACTGCGATGATTGTGATTTAAGGATTCCTGCAGTTTTATGGGCATATAGGACAATGTGTAAGAAGTTAACAGGTTAGACACCATTCAAATTGGTGTATGGTCAAGAATTTATTATGCCAATGGAATACATCGTGCCGAGTTTAAGGGTGGATGAATTCACATGTATGTCAGACACTGGTGTTGTTGAAGAGCGGTTATCATAGCTACTACAGTTGGAACTGTTAATATTTGGTTGAGATTTGATCTTTAAATATTTTAGATACCAAAACTTGAAACAATGAGACAATTCAATCACATGAAATTCATACAACCATAACACAAGATATACCTTGGGGAAAATCCTCAAAACAACGAGAACAAAAAATCCATCAACTCTTCTCAGTATAATATAATGGATAGTAGATAACGTTTTTCTTTTACAACTTAGCAAATTTCCTTCGGAAGATAAGATATCACCAAACACCCTTGGTGAATATAAAAAAGCAATAGAGAAGAGAGATCAATCAGATGATGTTTTCAAATGTTCCCAACACATCAATATATAGCAAAAATAACTGCCATGCAAGGAATAATGAATCAATGCATGAAGGATAAGCCTCCCATGCAAACCATATCGAGTTATCTTCTTGGGTAGTTGTAGTGCACTTCTACTTTCTTCAATCATGCACCATCAATGTGCCATGACTTTCTTCCTTAACTTGAAATCATGCTTAACTGACTTTGAGGTGAACTTGCCTTATAACTGATGTAGGAGCACTTAGTTAACAAGCTAACATAAGTGTCATGATGCAATAGGACCAACTTTAGTGCTGTAACTTAAGAGTCATCTTTTAACTTTTAGTTTAACTAAAGTGTCGTCATGCAAAACACTTTATTTAACTTTTCTTAACTGAAAATCACGTTGATTGATTTTACTGAAGTGATCACTAAGTTCTCCTTTAGTTAACTGATTGCATATATTTAACTGATGCTTTAACTGAAGCATTGATTGAGGCATACATTGTTACTTAACATAAGCTTTATAATTGAAGCTTTATAACTGAATATTTAACAATTCGAGTTCTCTTTAATTAGCTGAAGTGTCTGCATGGGCAATTTCAAAATCTCTTGATATCTATGCTTTATCTTTTATTTCTTTATCTTTTACTGCATGGTCAATTTGTGCTAACTTTAATTATCTATCACATTACATTATACTAAGAATAATTATTGGATGCTGTGATCATATTATATTATTTCGGACCAAATGATCATATGCTAAATTAATTCACTTTAGAGGTGATGAATATCTAAAGGTGGACCACTTAAAGGTATCCATGGGATGGAACTCCTGTATCGAGGTGGACCTTCCATATAAAGGTAAAGCACATGCTTTACTTGTTAAAATAATTTAATGTTGTGTGATGTATTATTAACCATCTCTGAATCACATTGAATCTCTTTCGATCTTTTGAAAGCAACTTCCTCATGGAAGGTAACATATCGATTGAATTCAATGTGTCTCTCACCAAGTACATATATTCGGTATGCTTTGGATGAATCGCTATAACCCACAAAGGTTCCTTTCTTTCTAGAAGGCTCCATATTTGTTCTCTTTTCTTTCAGTACATGGATGTATATTGGGATCTCAAATATCCTCAAGTGTGAGATGTTTGGTGTCTTATCAGTAAACATTTCTTCTGGTGTCTCCTCATCTAGAATGGCATGCGAGCTTTTATTTTGTGTGTACATAGTTGTACTGGTGGCTTCTTCCCATAATGAGGTAGACATATCTTTATCATGCATCATGGATTTTGCAGCCTCACATATGGTTCTATTCTTCCTTTCAACAACCCCATTTTGTTGAGGGTTGTATGGTACTGTTAAATGTCTACATATTCCTGCATCACTACATAGCTCATTAAATGCACATGAATCAAATTTATCTCCATTATCAGACCTTAATGCACGAATGTGATTTTCTTTTTTATTTTCAACTAGGGTTTTAAACTCTTTAAATTTGATAAGAGTTTCAATTTATCCTTCATGAAATAAATCCACGACTTCCTAGAAAAATAATCTATGAACATTACATAATATAAGAAGCCACTCAGGGAGGGGGGTGGCATGGGACCACATACATCATAATGTATTAAATGTAAAATACCTTTAGATCTAGTAGTACTGGTGGAAAAACTTTTCTTAACATTCTTCCCAAGTGCACAACCTTGACATACACTATCATGCTCAAAATCAAATACAGGCATACCTTTTACCATCTTTTGAAGTCTTGGTAGCACCTTTTATTGTAGATGTCCAAGCCTTTGGTGCCATATCTCGCATGGAATGATAGTGTGGTGAATCATAGCTTGAATGTACTTCCCAGGTACCTTGTAAAGTCCTCCCTCTCGAACTCCAATCATAGCAGCATATTCTAGGCTTTTGTTCTTCGGAGATAAAAGTGCTTTGTTTTCCATGACGATAATTCAGAAGCCTTTGTCTTCAAGAACCTAAAATGAAAGGAGGTTCTTCTTCAATCCTGGAACATATAGATGTCCTCCACATGTAAAATATCACTGGTGCTCAATTGGAATGAGTTGGATCCAAATCCTTGGATCGAATATGTTGAGTTTTCCCCCAACTCTACCATGCATGTGAAATTTTTCTTCTTTAGGTTAGTGATCGCACTCTTGTAACCATTCATATGTTTGGATGCGCCACTATCAATAAACCACGTGTCTTCACTTGTGATGATGTATCTCGAAAGGGATGAGACAAGGTAATACTCCCTTCTTGTCTACTTTTCTTTAGACGCATTCTTTTGAGTGGTTTAATCTTCTATGGCAGTAGAAGCATGAAACATTTCTTTCTGCTTTGCTTTGCACTCTCTTGAGAAATGGCATTTCTTGTTGCAATAGTAGAATCTAGATTTTGACTTGTCAAAGCCTTTGTTGAACTCCTTCTTCTTTGGATGAGAGAACTTCTTTTGGAAGAAGGGTTTCTTTCCTTTCTTCATTCTTGACGTGAGGGCAATATTTTCTTTTTTAGTGCACATAGTTTTTCTCTAGATTCACCCTTCCTCTTGGATATAGTCATGCCACAATATTTTGAACCTCGGTTTCACTTCTCAGCCATTGATAGCAGCCAAGAATGTCTCCCAAGAATATGGGAGACCACCAGCACAGTTTGGATGAGATCATCTTCATCCACTACAAATCCAATGTTAACAAGATGATCTCTTACCTGAGAGATCTTAGTGAAGAAGGAGGACACTGTCTCGTCCTTCTCCATCTTGAGGTTTTGTAACATGTTCTTTAATGCCCTATTTTGAGTTGAAGCCTTCTTCTCATATAGATTAGTCAATGTATAATAACATTCTTTTGCGGTCTTCAATGGCGTGATCATGGGAATTGAGTTATCTTTTACCGAATCATAGATGATTCATTTGGCCTTAGATTGATTCTTCTTGAAGTTGATGCGCCGTGCATTGAATTAGTTTTAGGATCCTCCAGCATAATGGATATGTAGTTATCCAAGTCATGTTCCTCTAGGATATTGATAATCCTAGCCTTCCAAGTGTTTACGTTTGAGGTGCCCTCAAGACGGTCTTCTAGTTGTACAGAGATTGATGCCACAGTCTTCAAATATTGTGCTCAACTTCTCAGGATATACATAGGCTCTAGATGGCATGCAAAAATGAGCTCCTTCACACCCTGAGCTCTGATACCATGTTAATATTTTATTGAGATTTGATCTTTAAATCTTTTAGATGCTGAAACTTGAAACAATGAGACAATTCAATCACATGAAATTCATACAACCATAACACAAGGTATACCTTGGGGAAAATCCTCAAAACAATGAGAACAAAAAACCCCAAGAACTCTTCTCATAATAATATAATGGATAGCAGAGTTTGTCTTTCTTTTACAGCATAGCATATTGCTTTCGGAATATAAGAGATCACCAAACACTCTTGGTGAAGATATAGAAGCAATAGAGAAGAGAGATCAATCAGATGATGTTTTCTAATGTTCCCAACAAATCAATATATAGGTTCATCATAGGTTTTCAACAACAAGTATAAAAATATCAAGAAAAGGCATTGCATGATCAGAACATGACAAGGAAGTAATTCCAGAGAGGAGATATAGTGCTTCTGTATGATAGTAAGTTTCTCAAGCATCCAGGTAAGTCGAGAATACACTGGTTGGGGCCATACGTCATTAACTATATCACATAAGTAAGTGCTACGTAATTGAAAAATATGCATGGACAAATACTCAAGGGCTTGGTGAGTAGAAGCCGACTAGAACCTTACATGGACAGTCACACCTTCTTGCAGTAAAGATACTTGTACATATGTTTGTATAAAACCCCAAGTTATTTTAGTGTTGAATCAAATCTAGTGTCGAAGTCATAATTCAGAGTTTTGTTGAAGTATAGTTTTTCATAGTATGGTTTGTCGAAGTTAGTTAAGTCGAAGTTTATGTAGTCATAGTGGGAAATTATACATCAGTCATAATTATGTAGAAATTAGGGTTGTATCGAAGTTTCCCGCGTGTTCTTAGTAGAGCATCTTGCATTAAATGACGAAAAGAAACGTTTGTGTGAACAAGATTGCTCCTGGAAAAGGTAATCATTGCCCAAAATTTGGTCAGATCTACTCAATTCCTTGGGAAACAAGACTGACCTAACAGATTGAAGGATGGAGTTAAAATCCAAAAAGAACCTAAGGGACACTCTATTGTTTCTCGAGCAATTGAGTAAATTGTGAGAGTTGATATCAGAGAGCTGAGAGCCTTAGTGTGATTGAAGAAATTTGAATCCTAGTCTGTAGCAATGGAAGCAACCATGTCCGATGTCAGTGTTGAATAGATCTCAGTTCCCAAATTTTCTTCTTGCGCGTCTGCTCCAGTCATTTAAGAGCAACCATAAATCATGTCAACCCATATTCTAGTGGAATCACCAAAGAAGAAGAGATCATCTGTGAGGAAGGAAGCCATTGAGGCCAGTTCGAAGCGGAGGAACGAAAAAGAGGTGTATGGATCTAGATTTGGTTCATCATCATTGATTCCACCTTATGTACCACCAAGAAGACCAAGTGCGAGGACAATGAATATCGGGAGAAGTGTGAAGTACTATGTGGTGCTTCTAAATATTCCGAAGGGAATTATCATCAAAGGAGATATGATGGGAAATATTTCCAAGATATCGTATGCAGACCATGGCTTGAAGAAATTTCTAGAATTTGCACCGACCAAGTATATGGAACCGGTTCTAGAGCCCATGACTTAGACTACTTTTTTGGAACCTATGCCAGGGGCCCTTGGGTTGTAGCGGTCGGGTGTGTTGTCGTTGGTAGATATCCCGCACTTTGGGATCTCAGTGGAGGTCAATGCATATGTAAAACATATACTCATGTGTGTGCATGGAGGGTTCATGTGGATCGACAAGAATATTTCCTTGGATTTGAACCTAATAGTGGAAATTACCGGGTTGTCAATGGTAGGAATTGACCATTCTACATTCTTTGTCGGGGAAGAGAAAGACAGGGAGTTGGTGAATCAGATGGTAGTGAAATACAATATGACAAAAGATAAGCGGGGATATGAAATTACCTTGATTAATGATCAAGTAGTATGCTTCGCAACAAATGCACTAGAAAGTAAGATGCTCGGGAAGTGTCGGCCTAATCAGGTCCCTACGATGGTGATTGCAATTGCAGAGCAGTGTGTCCAGGGGGTGGAGATGAAATGGGATACCTTCCTGCTCAATGAATTCCTTAGTGATAATTTCAAGGATGCGTTAGATAAAGGTAAGCCATTCCACTACTCCTGTTTGCTTATGTTAATTTCATTTGTTGCTCGGGTGGAACTAGAGGAATACCAGAAGATGGATTGTCGACCTGGTCAGTGATTGGTTGCAGGATATGCTAACTTATGGTTCAGAGATGAGCACAAGAGGTAGATAGAGAACAATGTGCCGTTTTACATGCACTTGGAATCACTTCGGCATCATGTCCCTATGGTGTCGTAGGTAGAAAAGTTGACGCTTATAAGATTCAGGGGATTTATCAAATTCATGGCTAGACCTCACCACATGTACGTCTAGGTGTAGCATGACCCAGATAAACAATGGTTGGTAACAACTTTTAAATTGTCGGAGAAAGATATACTTGCCATTACATATGAATGGCCCATAGAATGGAAGAAACTCGTCGAACCTGAACATATTTCAATAGACGAGTCGCAATAGGATCAACAAGAAACACACGGGGATGATAAATATTCTCATCCTAATGGAATCATTAGGGGATATAGACATACTCAAGAAAAATATTAGGAAGGCGACCGGGATTCGAGTGCGACAGAATCCGATCCGGATCTAGGGGAAAAGAGAAAAGAAACAACTATAGTGCAAGGGAAAAAGAAGAAATCGAAGGAAAAGAAGAAAAAAGGGTGTCATGGCCTTGATAGAGGATGACATAAGCATTATTTATGATCGCATGATGGAGGTTGTAGAAGAAAAATCCAAGTTAGCTGAAGAGAAGACCATGCAACTATTTGGAGGGGTAACAGATCAACTCAGAGGACTCCGATGAGCTATCCAGGGACTTAGTTTATCTCCAATTCAGAAGGAAGCTTCGGAGAAGACCGAGGGAAGAACAGAGGAGGAGGAAATGCCATAGGCATCTACTACTACGATAGGAAGGGAAGTACAATTGCTGCCAAGGGAATTAAGTTTCGGTGATTTGGGCTTAGAGGAACAAGCTCACAAACTGAGCTATTTTGATCTACAGTTGTTGGTATTTCCTATGTTTATGCCGCAGAACCTTCAACAACATGTTGTCGAGGAAATCAATGTGAGAGAAGAAAAGACATATGATGAAATGATCAAGTATCGTATGCAACATGCTACACTACAGGAAGAGTGTGAGAAACTGAGGAATGAGTGAGAAGAATTTTTACAAGAGAAGGAGCAGCTACAAAGTGCTATCGTAGTAGCTTGCTGTGTAGTACCGGAGGCCGATGTATTCGATGATATGGATATCAAGGAAAATATGAAGAGGCTGATCAAAGTCCTTTAGGGGTTCCACGACAGGATTGGTGAAATAGAGGAGAAGTTAGTACTAATTAGTACTCTGCTAGAGGTAACAACGTAGTGAATTGATGAGTTTACTGAAGCAGTTAGAACCATGAAGGGCTATGAAAGTGAATGTGGTGCATTGTTCAAAGAGGCCACACAAGCATGGGATGGATTATTAGATTAAGTGGAGTTGCATAACATTAATCTATACTAGAAGAGACACAAAGAAAAATGGAGGACTTGAAGAATAAACTGAGGACTCTTTCACCTGCTGGGAAAATGGTTAAGGTAGCCGAGAACAAGAAGCTTCAATAGGAGGTTAATCAACTATCAAGCAATAGCACAAAACTTAATTGGTTGAAGAGTTGCAGGGCGAAGCAGAGCAGGTCTTGAAAATCATCAGTAGTGAGAGTAGCAAAGTGCAAGAAGTAGTTGAATGGGGTGAGTAGCAGAAAAATGTTCACCTAAGAAGGGAGTTGGTGCAGGAAGTATGCCAACATCGGGATGAAGTTCGACATATAATTGAACAATTGAAGAGGAAGTTTGTAGAATTCTAGGCGAAGTCCAAGACCTCACTGGAAAAACCTTGAAGTGGCTCGAGGACGAGCCACTTCTGAGTGTTGGGGGGCTGTTGGGCCACATAGAGTTTTGAGGTAATTTTTTGCACAATTTTGGTGTGAAAAGGGCCAAGGAGAAGTGGTTCGATGAAGTCAACTCTGATGTAGCGACCGATATTCCAGGAAATTGGGCATTTTGACTATGTCATGGGCAAAGTTAAGTAAGTTAGTTAGGAGTTTTGTCCACTTACATTTATGAGTGGATTAGTTGAGTAATTGAGTAGTAGAGTAGTGGGAGCGGGGAAGGCTATGTGTGCCCTATAAATATGCAAAGGGTTGGGAATTTTGGGACTGTTTGTGAATTAGATACCTAGCGGATGTTCGATATTTTCGGTGAGATTTGTTTTGTAGGTCGAAGATATTGAATGCTATGATTTGAAGAGTCACATGATCTGTAGGTTATGTGTGCATATCCATTGTAAAAATAAGGAAAAATTTGTAAGTCATTGTAAAACGTGAAGTGCTTATTTGACTACGACTCATGGATAAAGAAAGCGCTTCCTTGGTTTTCTCCCGTTTGGGTTTCCACGTTACATATGGTGTCTAATGTGTATGATTTTTGTGAGATGTGTTATGTTTATTGTTACATACTCCATATTGTTGAATGATTGATGATCCATATGTATGAATGGAATATGAATGAATATATGTCACAGTTAATTAAAATGTTAAATGTAAGCAATTCTGCGAAGTGTTAAGTAAGGTTATCTGTCAAGGTTAAGGATGTGGTGGTTGTTGGATTTTTGTCGTACCTCTTCGCTACTGCAGAAACTTGGTTCTTGCAACTCTCATATATACTTTGGGTGATACCTCATTTGAGTCGCAGGTGTTTCCAAGAGGGATAGACTCTTTCCGGCACAGTATCGTGGGGTTTTATTGGTGTTTGGTTGTGTGAACCTTGGTCGAAGTAGATATGTGCCAACAAGTTGACAATGGAAATCAACTAAGATGTTACCTCTACCTTTACTTCTCCAGGTTGGATATTTTTGCTTATCTAAAATCAAACACCATACCTTAGTTTATGGTGGTGTTTAGGGAACCCTCCCATGGATGGCTCTAGAGGTTTTAGTGGTAGCAATAACAAGTTTCTGAAAAGGTGAAAAAATGGTGCATAGTCATATACAGGTTTTAATTTTAGTTTTCATGTTAACTATCTGAAAAGGTGAAAAGTAATAGTTTATGGACTTATTTATTAAGCATTTTTTACATAGTTTTTGAAACTTTTTTGAATTTGGCTCCAGGTTGACGAGTTTTCCTTTGGCATAGTAATGTGGGAGCTTCTAACTGGCAACAAACCTTATGCCAATATGCATTATGGAGAAATTATTGGTATGCATCTGGAAGTTCTATTTTTTCAAATTTTGAGTTGTCATTTTATAAGTGGTAGATGGGGGATTGATGATGTGAAAATTGTTCATTATATAGAAATTATTTTACGATATTTTGATTTTATGAATCATCTACATTTCTATATAATTCCTTTGACAATATTCCCATCTATGAGGTTTTTAGGGAATTGTTTAGAAGGGATAGTAAGCAATACATTGAGACCACTTGTTCGTAACTAGTGTGATCGATCCTTCATGGTGGTCACTAATGGAGAGGTGTTGGTCAGTCGACCACATTGCAAGGCCTTATTTCACTGAAATTGTCAATGAATTGTGGGCAATGGCAACATCACTTCACTCCAAGGGACAAGGTCATCATGATTCAACTCAAGCACTAATAAATATCTCAAGCACTAATAAATAGCCCTGTCATTGCTACATTTTGTAGAGCATTTCTTTCATTATACGAGATAATTAATAGAAGTGGATAGTGTCCATAAAACCCAGGGGCTAATTTTTTGGTATCTCTCCTCATGCTTGAATATGCCATCTGTACATGGGATTTTGTAAATATTCAATTGTCATTAAAAATAATATGCAACAAATAAGAAAAAAACATAAAAAGTGCCTAGGACATCTCCTCCCTAACACATAAATATGGTAAATAAATAGGATGATATCCTAACAAAAATACGGTGGATCCATAATGGATAAATTGTCTGCAAAAGAGTATATACCTGAAGGTGAAGGAAATCCAAAAAAACAATGACACAGGAGAAAGAGAGTTGGTCTGATACCAGCAACAAGATGAAATACAAGAGATACCCTTAATTTTGTTAATTTTCTTAATTGAGGCCATAAAGTGACATTTAAAACCTAATTATGTTTATTGTTGTTGTTATTTTGTTGCTCAAGATCAAGAATCCTAAAATTTATAATGATTTTCAAATCAAGGATTTTCCATTGTGGATGCTCCTCAAACACCAACAACTTTATCAATATACTTGAAGAACTTGGAAACCACTATAGGTTCTAGGGAACAACTTGCTATTGCAGAGTTTGTAGAATCTCTTTTGATCATACCAAAGGTGAGGGTTTAACTCCTAACTCTGCTCAGTGTTTTCTAGGTTGGAGACCTTTTTTTTTCACAATCTTAATCCGATTCTCAATTGTCTGTATCTCTATTTTGTTTGTGGAATTTAGGTTCTTGCTGTGAATGCTGCAAAATATTCCACAAAACTAGTTGCTAAGCTTTGTTCTTACCATCATAGTGTTGAAATAAATGTTGACAAAAAACATCTATCAAGGTACGAAGAATGCCATAATTTGTTTTCCTTAATTAGTGATTATGTTTTTGCAAATATTTGGCTGGTAGACACTCCGTGGATCATTGACAAAACTTTTTGTTGTTTAGGTTCCTAGTTATAACTTTGATTCAATCTGAACTTTGACTCTTCTATTTAAGGGTGCTATCTTAATCGAAGAGCACCTGCCTTACATGTAGGAGGTTGATGGTTCAATTCCTATGTGCCCTATCTACATAAATCAATGACTAAATAAATGACCAGTTAAAAAAAATCAATGACTAAATAAATGACTAGTTAACAACAATTAATGACTAAATAAATGACGAGTTAACTACACTTAATGACTAACTAAATGACCAATTAATCACAATCAATGACTAAATAAATGACCAGTTAACAACAATCAATGACTACATAAATGACCAGTTAACAACAATCGATGACTAAATAAATGACCAGTTAACAACAATTAATGACTAAAACAACGACTAAACATACCACCAAATTGACCAATAAAAAAACCAATAAATGACTACAAATTTTTAGTCACTTATTTAGTTGCATTATAAGTGACTGACAATAAATGACTATTAGTCATGCGACTAAATTTAGTCATTTATATGAAAATTTTTGTCGTTTTTTAGTCATATAGATCACGTTTTCTACTATTGTATCTCTTAACAATCCACAAACCTTGTGCAAGTTTGGCTAGATTCGTCATAAAGATAATGCATACATTTTTCTTTATTTTCAAAAAACTATTCAATGATTTTGTTTGGGACAAAATCTCTATTTAAATCAGTGAAATTTTCTTATTTGCACATATTCTTATTTAAGTTTAGATATGAACTTGTACAAAACGATCCTTTTCAACTGCACAAACCTAAAAAATGGATTAAAGCATTCAAAATATGATTTTGTTCATTGAATTTTCCGCATCATCAAATCCTTGCTTCTTTCTCCAAAATAGTCATTGGCCTTTTTCCTGACTTTATGCATCTTTATCTATCACACTCTTTCTCCAAAACAGTCATGGGCCCTTTTCCTGTCTCTATTCAACTTTAACGTAGGTGTGAATAATTCACATGTAAAATATTTTGAGAATTCCCCATAACTTTCTTTCTCTCTACCCCATCCCAAGACCAATGTCAAAAATACATATCCTTTTTAGCATCAACAATTCAAAAAACAATTTTGATGCATGTGTGGGATTCCTAGGAAAGTTATCCAAGAGGTAGTGTAATTCTTGTTATAACCAAAATTATGCATTATGGATTATGCTCTAATTGTTATCACTCTCACACACATTTTTGCATGGTTTGATTTTAAGGTATACATGTTATCACTTTTATTGAAATTAAATGTATGTATCTAGTTATGTTGTAAGACATTTTCCAAGTGGGAGTAGACTCCCCAATTTCACTTTGTGTTTTAATGTCAACCGTTTGATTGCATGTCCAATGATTGGAAATAGGTATACCGTCGATTTGAACACCTATTGCCTGCCATTCCTACCATTGAAAGCTCATTGTTTTAAGTTAGACATTTTAGATTTAGGGTCTTCTTTTCCGAAAATTAAATTTTTTTCCGGTAGTACAATGCCTTTCCAGTATTCATATCCCCTTTCAATTCACACCTACACCTTTAATGTAGATTGGTTTTTGCACCTGTGCATTCAATGCATATTGGTCAATGCTCAGTTAAATGCCACACCTGCTCCCATCACATCCCTTCAATGCACATTTGCATCCTTTAAATGCAAATCTGTAGGCATGCTGACATTTTAGGCGATGCATTCTTAGCTATGGATCCATCTACCTCTGCCTCTGCATTGGTTTCTATAATGTTTTTAGTTCCTAGTCGCACAACCTTCGAAATATGATTTTTGTTCCCGACACACAAATTTTCAACGGATAGAGTCAACACTACAATTCCAACCACCACAATTCAATCCGCAATTAACAATCGCACAACTTACTCTTCAAGTATGTTATGTTATTGTTTGTAGTTACAATGGAGCATAGTCCATTTGAAGAAATTGAAACATATTTAGCAAACATCTTTCAATTCATTTAAATTCCATAGTTGTGGATGGAGTCCTTTGTTTCCATCTCATTGAGAGTTGCAGGAATATGTCTACCACACACATTATATCATCATCATTTCATTGAGAGTTGCAGGAATATGTCTACCACACACATTATATCATCATCATTATCCCTCCCATGTTATATGCGACCTTCCGGTTTATTATTTTATGTTACATGATGGCGTTTTTATGTTTTTCAATAAATATGCTACTCACACAAGTTCTCAAAGGAAAAATAATTTTTTTATGGTTTTGTTATTTGATGTGGGATGGAGGATAAATTTATATAAACTAAAAAAATCACAAAGGAATTATAGGAAATGGCGTAAATGAATTACAGGAAATGGAATGACACTCCCTTTAGGTTATCCTTTTGCCTCACTATTTCTTAGTCAAGTTATAGCAAGGACACCAGGAGCAAAGGAATCTCCTATAGATTGCATGCATGATGATTGAAAAGAGGTAGTTCGTCGATTTGAATTCCTGTTGCCTACAATTCCTGCCATTGAATGCCCGTTGTTTTAAGTTAGACATTTTACATTTAGGGTCTTCTTTTTTGGCAATTCAATTTTTTTGTGATAGTGCAATGCCTATCCAGTATTCATATCTCCTTTCAATCTGCACTTGTGCCTTTAACCGCAAAGGAATTAAGGAAACAATGTAAATGAATTATAGGAAATGGAATGACACTCCCTTTAGGCTATCCTTTTTCCTCCCTATTTCCCAGTCAAGTTATAATAGGGACACTGGGAGAAAAGGCATCGCTTTCATATGATGGAACTCAAAGCACTGTATCTGCACCTGGAATCGCTACTGAAATAAATCAATCTTGATCTTCAACTTCGAGGTAGTCCAATGGAATTTAAGTTCCACAACGCCTCTCACAATATGATAGTTGTGCTTGAATTTCCCTTTAGGATTTTCTACTGATATATTTCTAGTGCTTCAAAGCAAGCTCAATACAGAGAATTTCCTTTTTAGATAATCATGTCACCTTGGGGCACCCTTCTCTCTCCTGAATTTGATGTAAATGATCGAGATTGAAAGGATCATCTCACATGTCAAACTTGTCAAATAGATGAGGACACCAATCCTCTTGAGCACTAAATTAATTCTACATGCACCGACATGTTAAGTAGACGAGGACACCAATGCTTCAACTCTGTCCTTCAATATTTGAAAGATGTGTTTCAAATCTGTCCTCTAGCCATATTCAATTTATGTTTGATCAGTTCGAATCTATACCTGTACTATAACAAATCTATCCTTAAAAAGTGTCTTCGAAAATATCCCTTACAACCTTTTTCCTTTGTTTTGACGTCTCTACTACAAATAAGCTTTTCCTCTAAACAATACACACAAATTTGTCTTCCAATAGCCCTTAAATATAATAAAATATGTCCAAAGTCAACCACAATTTTTTTCTTTTAAACAATCCTCAAACTCCGCAATTAGTCCTTAAAGACAACACTTTAATTCTATAATATTAGTCCTTAACTGAGGCTAAATATTCCTGTAACTGTACTCATATTTGTGCCTTCAACACAAATCTATGTGCACATCTTTTCCTTAGCCAATGCATGCATTATCAACTCCATTCCTCACTGCCACATCAACTCTGTCATATTAGTTCTACCACATAATCTCACTGCTACATCAACTCTTCCATATTGACATCAATGACAACTCTTCAACAACTTGTCCACCTCTCATTCACCCCCCTCGATTGTATGATGGAACGTGCTCGATCTCATCCTATATTATAGAAATATCAAGAATACTCAACACAAGAAGGGTTGGTTGCACCTTCCTTTATGATATAAATGTAAATAATATTGAACCTATGAAGGGTCGACAATTCCTCTATTGTAGATATATGTAGAATAGTGAACGCAAGAAGGAACGATTGACTCTTCCTCTATTATAGAAATATCAAGAATAGTGAACATAAGAAGGGTCGTATGCCCCTTCTTATATCTTGCAAATATCGATAATAACGAGGAAAAGAAGGACCTTCCTACCCTTGTTCTGATCAATATTCCAATTATCTCTATGATACAAGAAGGGTATGCTCTCCCTTCCTATATTAGATAAATATCAAGAATAGTGAACACCGGAAGGGTCGACTGCCCATTCCTTTATGAAAGAAATATAAAGATTAATGAAACCAAAAAGGTTTGTCTGACCCTTCCTGTATTGTAGATATATCGAGAATAATGAACACAAGA
This sequence comes from Larix kaempferi, assembly GCA_027924585.1. Taxonomy (NCBI): domain Eukaryota; kingdom Viridiplantae; phylum Streptophyta; class Pinopsida; order Pinales; family Pinaceae; genus Larix; species Larix kaempferi. The sequence goes on from BSBM01000770.1 coordinate 5,769,525, forward strand.
AAGAACATCTATCCCTTCCTTTATTATAGAAATATCAAGAAAAATGAACACAAGAAGGGCCGGTCACCCCTTTCTTTATGATATAAATATAAATAACATTGAATCTACGAAGGGTAGACCAATCCTTCCTATATTGTATATATATCGAGAATAATGAACACAAGAAGGAACAACTGTCCCTTCATGTATTATAGAAATATCAAGAATAGTGAACATAAGAAGGAATGACTGTCCCTTCCCGTATTATAGAAATATCAAGAATAGTGAACACACGAAGGATCAAATGACCCTTCCGAACCTACTAAGGTTCATCCCTTCCTTCTGTTTATTAGAGAAATATAAAAAGTAGTGAACACTAGAAGGGTCGACCGCCCCTTCTTTATGAAAGAAATATAAAGAATATTGAACACACGAAAATTCGAATGACCCTCCCTGTATTTTAGATATATCGAGAATAGTGAACATAAGAAGGATAGTCTGTCCCTTCTTGTATTATAGGAGTATCAATAATAGTGAACACAAGAAGGCTCGTCCACCCCTTCCTTTATGATAGAAATATAAAGAATATTGAACCTAGGAAGGGTCGACCGACTCTTCTTGTGTTCACTATTATTGATATTTCTATAATACAGGAGGGGACAACCATTCCTTCTTGTGTTCACTATTCTCAATATATGTAATACATATATTTCTATAATACATGAAGGATCGTCTACTTCTTCTTATGTTTGTTGGAATGTGTAATTTTAATAATTACATGTGTAATGATGTCTAGTTAATGTCGTAATATGTCATAACTAGCATTGGAAGACAAAATCAAACAAAATAACTCTAATTATTATAATATTGAGATATCCCACATCTATAATGAACAAAAATACTCATTTTACCATCTATTATATAAAGAGGTGGAAAATAATTTATCCCACATGTATTTTGGGATGTTATTCTTCCATACCTCTTGGTATATAATAAAGGTGAGGGGAGCCTTTGGGGGTATCTTGTAAATGCATTGTGATGTATTTGTAATAGGATAGCATATGTGGAGTGGAGCTCAAGTTGTAATGTTGGAGATCTTTTGAGGAATGAGAAGATTTTGCTCTTCCCATGGATGTTTCCCCATTTGGGGTTTTACCCTGTATAAATGGCATTCTCTTGTCTATTATCTTCTCTCCATTTTATTCATGTTCTTTGTTACTTGATTAGATAGAAGACTAGAATAGATCATCCTATGCATGTTTTGTATTGTTGTATGATTTTCTCATATTATCAGTGTTCTAACATGGTATCAGAGCATGTTTCCATACTCTACCTTCTTCAGTAAAATCCTAGATTTTTGTTTTCAAGCAACACTGTCTCATGTTTTTACTTGAGCACTTTATATTTACTAATTTTATGAATCGATATACAATACACAAGTGGTAGTTTTTGAGATCTAGGATTTCTTCTACATATTTGAATTTTTATTTTAAACCCCAACCCTTGTGGAGAAATGTTTAAGGTAAAATTGTGTGACAAATTTTAAATGGATTTATGTAACTTCCTGTGTAGATCCTGAACAAAAAATTTGCATATCAGAGTTCCTTTCGCAAAAATACTCAATTTCAAAAGAAAATTCAACTTGTTTGGAGTTTGAAAAGTGGAGATATCACTGTTTTAAAATACACTATTTTCCAGTTTTTTGGTGACAGCCGCACAGACTGTAGAGCGAATATCTTTTGACATAGTGCCCATATTTTTGTTCTGTTTGTGTAGGTGGATGTAGAACGACTGTTCCAGTTCCAAAAACACGATATAATAAATATTATTGATCGAGTTATGGTCGTTTTAAATTTTCGGCATTGGTGAGAAAATTCTAATTTTAAATCACTTTTCTTCTTTTTGCGACAATTCCATTTTTTGCATTTTGGGTTTAGGATTTTACTACCATGACTTTAGAATTTATTTCTGTTCCTGCATTAGTTGGATCTAACTATATCTCATGGAAGAGAAAGATGTTTGATGTGCTTAGGAGTAAAAAATTATGGAGGTTAACTAAAGGTGATCTCTCCAAACCAACCAATCCAAAAGAGTTGGAAATATGGGAATATAGATGTGATCAAGCAAAAGGTCTCATTAGAAAAACTGTTTCAGATAGCTTAGAGGTACACATTACGACTGAGGATAGCCCTATTGAGGTATAGAAAACTCTAGTTTCTTTATTTGATAAAAATGATGATGTTTATGCTTACTATCTTGAAAATAAAATCCATGAGTTAGACCCTAATATTTTGATAGAATAGAGTCATTTCTTGCTAAAATTAAAATTTATATTGAAAAATTAAATAATTGTGGTAAATATTACAAGAAGAATGACAATGCTCTAACTATTCTTGTGAACAAAAAATATCTTCATGCTTTGACATGTTCTTCCAAACTATGAATAGGGCCATTGAAATGTCGAAAGGTACTCACACACCCTCTTTTGATGATTTTTGTAAAGGTTTTAAAAATGAGCAAGATAGATAAATTGCTATTGGTCAATTGTCTAATAATAAAGCTCTAAATGGAACATAGTAAAACGAATCCTAATAAGAATTAAAAAAATTCTAAACCACATAATTAAGGATCAAGTTCTATTGATGATGCTTCTAATGTTTCTAACATGGTTTCTAAAAAAATAAAGTGTTTAATCCTTGTAAGTATCGTGGAAAAACCAACCTCCTTGAAAAGAGATGCTTTCAATAGAGACATGAACTTGTGAAAGCAAAGAAAAATTATTTAGAAGAACAATTGGTGCCCCTGTATTCTTATTATGTTCAACCAAGTAATTCTTTTTCTAATGTGGAATAGATAATAAATTTTGGTGTTTCTAATCACATGACTGGTTTAGCTTCTTTGTTTAATTCTTATGACACTAAAAAACATACACAACAAAAAGTATCTATAAGTGATTGTAATCATTTTTTAGTTTTAAGGTATGGTAATACTAGTGTTCCTAATGGTACTTTGGAAGATGTGTTTCATGTTCATGGAATTCCCATCAAATTGATTTCTATTTATCGTGCATGTTAGAAAGGTTATAAATTTGAATCTTGGTCTGGTAAGTATGTGTTAAAATATATCAAACAAAACTTCAAAATTGTTTCTTCTGGTCATGTTGATCATAATGCTAGATTATATAAGTTTACTGGTTTTAATTCACGTAAAAATCAACCTTTTTATTCCTATGTTGATGATGCTGATGAACTAAGAAAATTATGGCATGAAATATCAAGTCACTTGAATTATGGAAAAATGCAAATGATATCTAAAATGGTACATGCATTATCTTCAATTTCTTCCACTAAAGGTGTTTGTGAAGGTTGTGTTCTTGGTAAACATCATAAGGAAATCTTTGAAAAAGGTAAAGCTTGGCATGCTAAAGAATTATTGCAACTAATTTTTAGTGATATTTTTGGTCCTGTTGGAACTCCTTCTTTGTATCATGCAGTCTATTTTCTTACTTTTATTGATGATTATAGTCACAAATATCGGGTTTATTTTTTGAAACATAAAAATGAAACCTTTGGTATTTTTAAAAAATTTAAATCCATGGCTGAGAATGAATCTGGTATAAGTATTAAGACTTTGAGAACTAATAATGGGGGGGGGATTCATTAAACACAAATTTAATGCATATTTATCTAAGCATGGTATTCAACATCAAAAGACTATTCCTTATACACCTCAACAAAATAGGGTAGCTGAAAAAAAGAATAGAACTTTGGTTGAAATGGCTAGATTTATGCTTTATTCTAAAGGATTACATAAATGATTTTAGGAGGATGCTATTTATTGTGGTAACTATATCTTGAATATAGTTCCTACTAAATCATTTTTGCATGTTATTCCCAAGGAAAAATGGAATGGAAGAAAACCTGATATTAGTAACTATAAGGTATTTGGCAGTGAATGTTGGGGTCATATCCCAGATGAAAAACAAAAACAATTAGAACCCAATTCTCACAAATATATTTTCATTGGTTATTGTGAGGATTCTAAAGCATATAGGTTGTTTGATATATACCCAAGGTGTCATTATTAGGAAAGTTGTTCAATTTAATGAAGTATCACCTCCTCTTGATTCTGTTGAACCTCATGTTACCTTGAATTTTCCTTCACCTTCTATTACTCCTATATATGGTACTCTTTCCACACCTTTTGTGTCTATTATTGATCCTAGTTCACCGAGTCTTCTTTAAGTTCTCCAACTGAATGTTCTAAATATACTAGTATGGGGCCTACCACTACTTCTCTTCTTGTTTGGGCTCAGAAAAAGCTTGAATCCGTAGGTTATGAGATTGGTATTCCTTTTGATACTAGTCAAACTAGATCTGACTTTTCTCTTATGACTAAAGTTTTGGCCACACATGATCCCTCTACCTAGTATAAATCCAAAGATAAGCCTGAATGGGAGAAATAAATGCAAACTGAGTATGACTTGTTAATGAAGAACAAGACTTTGAATCTTGTTCCCCTTCCTCCTAGAAAGAATTTAGTTGGATGTAAATGGATATATATATATATATATATATATATATATATATATATATATATATATATTTACTGCAGATGGACATATTGAAAAACATAAAGCTTGGTTTGTAGCAAATGATTCTCTCAACAAGAAAGTATAGATTATACTGAAACATTTGCTCCAGTTGCTAAATGAACACAATAAGAACTATTATTTCACTTGTTGCATCGTATCAATGGGAAATATACCAAATATATTTCAAGAGTCCATTTTTGAATGGTGATATTAGTGAAGACATTTATATGCAACAAACACCTGGCTTTATTATTGCTGAAACTTCAATTTTGGTATGCAAATTGAACAATTATTTATATGGTCTTAAGCAAGCACTTAGAGCTTGTAGAGCTTGCTCTCAAAATATTGATTCTTATTTCTTGAACAATGGTTTTAAGCAGTGTGTATCTGATCCAAATCTGTATGTGCATCACTTTGATGATGATGTTCTTATAATTTTACTTTATCTAGATGATCTTATTATTACTAGCATCCAACTTACTACAAGAAATGAAGGATAATAGTAAAAGTGAATTTGAAATGACCAATTTAGGCTTGTCACATTATTTTTTGGGTCTACAAATTTAACAAATGGAAGATGGTATATTACTCTCTTAGACTAAGTATGAAACATATTTTCTTGCTCAGTTTTGTATGAGTGATTGTAAGGTGTCACCTACACTATTTTAGTCTGGTGTAAATTTAATTGTTGATTGTGGTAATCCTCTTGTTGATGCAACATTGTATCATCGACTTATGGGAAGATTGATATATTTGACACACACCATACCAGATATCTCTTTTGTAGTCAACATGGTGTCGAGGTTTATGCAAAATCCTCATGAAAGTCACTGGACAATAACAAAGATAATTCTTATATATTTACAGGGGATATTGCATTATGGTGTGTTGTATTCTAGTAGGGCTACTGTCTCACTCCTTGGTTATACAAATTATGATTGGGAAGGGGATAATTTAGATAGAATATCTATGCAGGCTATATCTTTCAGCTTGGTTTAGGTATGATTTCATGGTCTAGTAAGAACTTGAGAACTCTTTCTCTTTCTTCTTGTAAAGTAGAGTCACTACTACAATGGCTCAAAAGTTCCACGAAATATTTCCATGAATAAGTTAAAATCGAAACTTTCATGGATAAACAGATATTGTTTTTGGAAAAAAAATGTTTAGGCCCCCAACAATCGTCTCTATAGTGACGTAAGCACCATATCGTCACTATAGCGACGATATTTCGTCACTATAGCGATGATCTTTCGTCACTATAGTGACATATATGAGTTCGTCGCTACAGTGATGATCGTAGGGGGCCAGAATGTTTTTTTTATACTTTTTAACGGTCATTGACTTTTTGTTTTTTTAAAAATTTGATCGTTGTGCATTTTCGCCGAAACCGCGACCCTCATTGATCTATAAATACATGTTCTTAAGTCATATTTCCACAAATCATTTTCTATAGTTGCAACAATATTTCTGTTGATTTTTCGTTGTGTGATTTCAAGAGTCCGGTACTGGTTTGACACATCGAATTTTTGATCTCCTTCATTTTACAGGTTAGTTTGACTGCAATGCACTAGTCTTTTTTATGGTTGTGCCCTTTGCGTTCCAACTAGGGCTTCAATGCAATGGAGCAAATGTTTATATAGTTTGGGATTTTTGTGTCAAAATGTAATTTTTTAAATTGTCATTTGTGTTAAAATGTAATTTTTGAAATGGTGGTTTGTGTTAAATTTTTTTTTTTTTTTGCTCTTCTATGTTTTTTATTGGTAGCCTTTGATTCTATCTAGGTGAATGAAACATAATAGCAAGGAGATCTCCAAGCTATATAGATTTAAAATTAACTATTTCAATGAAATTATGGATTATGCATCTTTTGGATTCATAAATTGTTATGACTTCAAGAAAATCCTAGAATATACCTCTCCCCATTTTAAAATTATTTAAATTGACCTTGGGCCTATAAATTTGAATGTTTCCCATGCCCTACTTTAGAACATTGTACAAAAAATTACAATTTTTGATAAGTGACATAGATAACAAATCACAAGAAATATAACATCCATAAACCATGGAATTAATATCATTTCCAATGTTATTACTGAAATTGGAATGTTCTGATACATAACTTATGTATCGATCACATTTTATTTTCCATCCCTTTCCTACAATCGTTTAACAATTTATCTAGTCTGGTGTATAACTAGCAACAACTCACACATCAACCTAGCAAGTTGGAACACGATGTTACTAGTGATGGTGATGCTAACGACGTCAACGTCGATGAAAATCATCACCATCACCATCAACACCATCCTGATCATCATCATGATAATCATTCTCATCATTATCACATCATCATATAGAACATCATCATCATCTTCGTCATCGTCAGTAATCATCATCATCATAAAAACAACACCAACATCGTCATCGTCATCGTCATCGTCATCGTCGTCATCATCATCATCATCATCATCATCATCATCATCATCATCATCAGTGACGATGATGATGATGATGATGTTGATAATAAAATCATCGTCATTGTAATCTATAGGACCATCATCGTAGATTTCAACACTATCTAATTAGATTTAACTAGCCCCCTCATAGATAACCAATGAGACCACAAAGGTGTATCCTTTCAAACTTTGATAGTAATTTGACAATATCATTATCATCTATATTCATAATCCCATTTGAAAATCCTTTCAAACTTTGAGGGTCTACATCTATATTCATAATCCCATTTGACAATATCATTACAATGTGTTGAAACCTTTTAATCTCTAGTATAACGAACATGAACAATATTACCGACCCCTCAATTTCTTCTACATTAGATCCATTGGCACCATAATGTAGACTTTATTGCAATTAATAATTATAAACCAACGTAGGGAACCAATTAACTACTCATTATCCTATGGGTATTACCGCTTGGAAAAATGGTGTAACAACTCATTTCACAAATACACTTACAACCCAACATACTAACCCGCTTGGACATTTAGATAACAATTCATTACTTTATAAGGAAACACCATATCTATTAACATACCAACACATGCATTGAAGTAATATGTAAACTCCTAATTTGTGACATCATTAACACAATTCCTTAGCCCCCTTTTTAAGGAAATATATAAATTCATGTTATGTAGAATGAATAGCCATTACCCACCATACATCAATTCTTATTGGAACAACATGTAGTAATCCAAGGGAATTACTTAGGGAATCCTCTACACATGCTTAGGTAATCCTCTAATCACGTCCTTTAATTTTCGGTCTCCTTTAATATATATATATATATACTCTATTCAATTTACTTATATATTTATTAATGAGTTTTTTTGTTCTTATAGGCTATCAGAATGTCAAATAAATATACGTGGGAAGAAAACAA